>VZQC01013314.1:1949454-1965917 GCA_009823505.1 Rhizomys pruinosus | reverse complement strand
TTTTTTTCATTTTGCTTCTGTGGCCAAACCTGAGCTGCTTCTCCTTGTTACTGCTTGCACTCCCACTGTCTTTCAGCTGTACTGATGGGACTGCCCTGTATTTAAAATCAGAACCCAATATCCTTTGTTATATTTGACCAAATAAAAGTAATCCAGTAAATAAAAGTAAATGGGTAAAAAAAAAGAAACATGAAATTAAGGTGCCAATATTCTGGAGTCCATTGGTGACAACCATCAATGCTGTAGACACTCAGTAAACTCAGAGAGGAATGTCCGACTGCTTCTCACAGAACACATAATAGAAGAAAAAATTATGGAGAGAAAGAGCTCAGAGGGGGAGAGTAGTGAGCTGGGAAGAAAAGAAAGAGAGAGAGAGAGAGAGAGAGAGAGAGAGGAGAGAGAGAGAGAGAGAGAGAGAGAGAGAGAGAGAAAGAGACCAGAAAGGTGTGATGGCAAGTTCCAAAAGTATCCTTCAAAGACTCAGGGAATTTATAAAGACAGCAAGGTGAGAGCTGGAGTGAGAAATGTACAGTAAGTATAGTCCATTCCAGCACAGATGGTGGAGACTTCAGTGAAGAAGTGACTGTTAGTAAGGATAGTCCATTCCAGCACAGATGGTGGAGACTGCAGTGAAGAAGTGACTGTTAGTAAGGATAGTCTATCCCAGCATAGATGGAGACTTCAGTGAAGAAGTGACTGTTAGGATAGTCTATTCCAGCACAGTTGGTGAAGGCTGCAGTGAAGAAGTGACTGTTAGTAAGGATAGTCCATTCCAGCAAGATGGTGGAGACTCAGTGACAGAAGTGACTGTTAGTAAGGATAGTCTATCCCAGCAAGATGGAGACTTCAGTGAAGAAGTGACTGTTAGGATAGCCATTCCAGCACAGTTGGAAGCTGCAGTGAAGAAGTGACTGTTAATAAGATAGCCCATTCCAGCACAGATGGTGGAGACTGCAGTGAAGAAGTGACTGTTAGTAGGATAGCCATTCCCAGCATCAGATGGAACTTCAGTGAGAAGTGACTGTTAGGATAGTCTATTCCAGCACATTGGTGAAGGCTGCAGTGAAGAAGTGACTGTTAGTAAGGATAGTCCATTCCAGCACAGATGGTGGAGACTTCAGTGAAGAAGTGACTGTTAGTAAGGATAGTCCTTCCAGCACAGATGGTGGAAACTGCAGTGAAGAAATGACTGTTAGTAAGGATAGTCATCCAGCATAGATGGTGGAGACTGCAGTGAAGAAGTGACTGTTAATAAGGATAGTCTTCCAGCACAGATGGTGGAGACTGCAGTGAAGAAGTGACTGTTAGGATAGTCTATTCCAGCACAATTGGTGAAGGCTGCAGTGAAGAAGTGATTGATAGTAAGGATAGTCCATTCCAGCACAGATGGTGGAGACTGCAGTGAAGACATGACTGTTAGTAAGTATAGTCCATTCCAGCGTTGTGTAGTGCAGTAGTGAGTAATAGTCCATTCCAGCACAGATGGTGGAAACTTCAGTGAAGAAGTGACTGTTAATAAGGATAGCCCATTCCAGCACAGATGGTGGAAACTTACAGTGAAGAAGTGACTGTTAGTAAGGATAGTCCATTCCAGCACAGATGGTGGAGACTGCAGTGAAGAAGTGACTGTTAGTAAGGATAGTCCATTCCAGCACAGATGGTGGAGACTGCAGTGAAGAAGTGACTGTTAATAAGGATAGTCCATTCAAGCACAGATGGTGGAGACTGCAGTGAAGAAGTGACTGTTAGTAAGTACAGTCCATTCAAGCACAGATGGTGGAGACTGCAGTGGAGAAGGGATTGTTAGTAAGGATAGTCCATTCCAGCACAGATGGTGGAAACTTCAGTGAAGAAGTGACTGTTAGTAAGGATAGTCTATCCCAGCATAGATGGTGGAGACTGCAGTGACGAAGTGACTGTTAGTAAGGATAGTCCATTCCAGCACAGATGGTGGAGACTGCAGTGGAGAAGTGACTGTTAGTAAGGATAGTCTACTCCAGTACAGATGGTGGAGACTGCAGTGAACAAGTGATTTAAATATTGTAGATATTTCATAAATAAGAGCCTTTAGAAATCACTCATATAACCACTCTGTCTATTTATCCATCCATCCAATTAATCCATCATCTTATGTCTACTATTTATCAGCTTTCGATTTATCATCTGTCACTTACCAAACATTGATTTGTCTATCACCTACTTATCATCTATTTTTATGTGTATGATGCTGGGAATGGAATTCAGGGCTTCTTCAAATGATAAGCAAGTGTTTCCCCAGGCTGGATCACTGCCTTTAAAATATCATACTATCAAGTAATTTTGTATCGTATAGTACTTTTTCTTGGTCTTCTTGAGACAGGATCTCCCTGTAGCCCCAGTTGGCCTGGAACTCACTATGTAGTCTAGGTTGGCCTTGAACTCACAGAGATCCACCTGCCTCTGCCTCCCAAGTGCTGTGATTAAAGTCATGCACCACCACACCCAGTGTATGGTACTTTTTAAAGTACTTTTATTGATGAATTGTATATTTCATTCCTTATCTTTCAGTCCAATTTAGACACATTCCCCTCTCCCTGGCCCCACCCCACCCCTGTTCATGCCTTCTGCCATACATGTCTTGCATCTTTCTCTCAGTCTTTCCAAAGTTTTTCACTGCAGAGGCTTGTTGTTTTGGGCAGAGTTTAACTGTATCATTCAGTTCTTTAACCCAGTCTTTATGTTCTTTTTCCTTCACTGTTGTGTTGCTCCAACATATGCCTATATAACCATCACATATGCATCAAATTTATCATCTCTGAGAATAAACTGTATGTTAATTCCAAAATATGTTTAGGAATTCACATTTTCCCCCTTTAATTTTATATTACTCTAAAATATGAATACATACCTTCCATCCATATACAGTAATTACAGAGTCTGAAAATAAGTGGTAGGTCAATTCTAGAGCCCATTAAGAGATTTACCTTATAACAACACAGTTTCTTTCAGATGAAAAGAAATATAACAAATACAAGCTATAACTGAAAGAAAGCAAGTGTGGTATTCTACAATTATTTTGCAATACTTGTTATACCTAGGGTGACTGCTTCCAAAGAAGTCTTGTTAGTTTTGTCCATATTTCATGAGAAACATTCATATTTTCAAATAATTGTCTTTTACAAAGTATCCTTATTTGCCACTTTTGCCTGCCCCTTACTCCTAGTGTTTGTCACTTTTGTCTGCCCCTGTTTCTTATTGCTGCATTTCTCTTATTCCTGAAGCTTGCCTTTTATACTTTAAAATGCATCTAAATTGGCTGTATGAGTCTCATTCTTTATTCTTCAGTGCTGGAGATACATCTCCAGCCTCACTGAGTCACACTCCCAGATAGATGTTACTTTCGCTCCTGAAGAGCTCTCTCAATAAGTGCAGAGGTTGAGTTTGGGAGTTACTCCTTTTTGAAATACTGGAAACACTGTTCCACTCCCTTCCTTTTCTGATACTGCTTGTCATTCATTTGTGGGCTAACCATCATGCTTCCCCTGACAGCATGTACAATTTCATTTCTGTGTCCTTCCTAATATTTACTATACTTACTGGCTTTGCAGATTGGCCTGTTTCATCGGCAAACAATTCACAGCTAATTTAGTCACTATCTCTCCACATATTGCCATCACTCCATTCTCTTTTAGATTTATCTCTGGCCGGATTGAACATATACATGTCTGACCTTCATGCTGTATCTTCTGGTAGTTTCTTTCTTTTATCTCTAACATTTTTTCTGTCTTTGGTCTCAGCACATTTGGCCTCTCTTTATTCCTTGTCTTTATCCTGTAAACTTCTAATGGACACTCTATTGCTTTTTACTCTTTGTCCATTATCTCTAAAAGTTTCATAATTTCTATTTTGTTCCTTCTTTTTCCTTCCATATCATGTTTTATTATATTTTCAGGACACTTTCAAATATTTGTATTTCAGATCCTATTTGTCTCCTTGACTTAAGGAAGTGTGAGATAGAACTTAATACTTTTTAGTTTCTGAAGTCTTCCTGTGCTTTGTTTTCTCTTGTTTCTACTTGGTTTTGCTCTTGCTCTCTCCCCCTCCTATGCACTTTTGGCTATTTGCTGAAAGTGGCATGACACAGATGAAAATTCAATAAGAAGACAGAACATATCAATCAATCTAAATCATCTCTATGCCCTGTTCCCCATTGGCACCCTCGTACAGCCCTGACCGTGGAATTTATACACTCTGATATTTGCGTTAAGGCTTATTGTTTCAAGTTAATGTCTCCAGATGGTCCTCAGTATAAGTTCATCTACTGAGGTCTAATCAGGCTCTCCAGAATCTCTTGCTTTATGAAGATCAACTAGATCAGCTCTTCCTCACCCAACAGTAATCAGCTGCCCATATTTCTTCTGCTAAGATTGAGGTCTGCTGCCCATTCTCCTAATTCCTTCTGGATTCTTGTCTGCATGACTTTGCATGGGTCTTGTGTATATTAACACCATTGCTGTAGGTTCACATGAATGGGTCCAGGAGCTTGTAGGAATCTATTTTCATATGGTCATCTACCTCTTCCCTGGCTCTTACAGTCTTTCTTCTCCCTCTTCCAAAATAGTCCCTGAACCCTGGGCAAGTGAATATAAGCATCCTGCCCAAGAACCCACACTGTGCAGATGCCTAATCTCCAAGATTTGTCCATTTGTGACCTTTTGTGTTCCTGGCCCTCTATTGCATGAGGGAGCTTCATTAATGAGAGCTGAAATATTCATTAGTGGTCTCTTTACCTCTTGCTCTGTTGTGTGACCCTTAGATTGTAGAGGTTCCATTGTAGATGTGCCACTTAAACTTGGGAAATTCATAGACAATATCTGTGACCAGATGTGGTACCCCATAATAGTCTCTGTCTGGTGCA
Organism: Rhizomys pruinosus; assembly: GCA_009823505.1. Taxonomy (NCBI): domain Eukaryota; kingdom Metazoa; phylum Chordata; class Mammalia; order Rodentia; family Spalacidae; genus Rhizomys; species Rhizomys pruinosus. The sequence continues at coordinate 1,961,020 of VZQC01013314.1, read as the reverse complement.
AAAAGAAGCTTCTTTGAGTGGTGACTGGGATACTTGACTATAAATATAAGAATATATATTTTACACTTAGTAAGAAGTTACATTAATCTGGGTATATGACAGCCTTGGGGATGTCTCTTAAGATGTATGACCTCTCCAACCATGTGTATTTGGCTGTATTTATAGTGCCACACATGAGTTTACTCCCATTGAGTGGGATTTAAGCCCAGTTAGGTAGCCATTGATTGCGTCCAAGCTAAAAGTGCGTCTGCTGCATCAGTGTTGCTTGCTGTGCCTGTTATTGATGTGTTTATTAGGCCTTAAACCAGTCAGAATCTCTTAAGTTTCCTCATCTGACAATTGGACCATTGTTTGGTGTTCTCCCTTAGCAGATTGCTCTCCGAAGCTATGAGAGCTAGCCTTCAGGGAACGTGGTTTCCAGGTCAGTTCCAGCTCCATTGCTCCAAATCCAGTGTCTGAAGCATGGTTCTCTCTTCAACAATAGATATTTACCTTCAAGTGCTGGGAGGAAATAAAGGGCCATGGCAATAACCTCTGTAACTGTGCCAGTCTCTTGGACTACGCTGGCCAACAACTCAAAGGAAAGTTTCTCCTGTCTGGCACTGTTTCTTGTTATGTAGCCTTCAGCTATGCACTTGGACTCATGTAGAGATATTGTGTGTATAATTTGTCATTAAACTAGTTATGATTCTCTTTGTTTTTTTACACTAGCTAGGCATTATTATTATTATTATTGTTATTATTATTATTAGTCTTTTCAAGACAGGGTCTCCCTGTAGCCCCAGCTGGCCTGGAACTCGCTCTGTAGACCAGGCTGGCCTTGAACTCACAAAGATGCGCCTGCCTCTGCCTCCCAAGTGCTAGGATTAAAGGCATGTGCCACCATGCCGGCTCTAGCTAGGCATTATTTATCTCCTGTCCCTCTCCCTGTCTAACCATCCCTCCATTTCTTCCCCATTTAAAGTGTCCCCATTTTCCCCATTTCTCCCTTGATAACACCAGTCCCCTATGGCCTCACCTCTCTTGGGCTCCTTCTTTCCCTTTATCCCCAAATTTCTTTGTATAGCCCTCCCTACCCTGCTCCCATTTAAATACCCCCTTTTTATCTAGGCCTGGTAGCACACACCTTTAATCCTACACTCTGGAGGCAGAGGCAAGCAGATCTCTGTGATTTCAAGGCCAGCCTGGTCTAAGCATTGAGTTCCAGGACTGCTGGGGACACAGGGAGACACAGTTTCATAAATAAATAAAAATAAATAAATAAATAAATAAATAAATAAATAAATAAATAAATACTTCCATTTTATCCATGTCTCCTACTACTCTCTTTCAGGTCCTTTCTTTCCTTTACCTCCCTGGTTCCTTTCGATTTTCCTGACACAGCTGGATTATTTTAAGAGACCCTTTCCTTGGTCACTTTCTTCTTGCCTTTCTTGTGAGTTACAGCAATCTGGAAACTTTCATTTATTCAGAGTCTAAGGTTTTTTGCAGGTCTCCCAGGTGACTTAGAGTCAGGCCTTTATGGTGTAGCCCTGCTGTCTTAGGTAAGAATAACTCACCTGGATTTCAGCTCTTCCCATTTCACTCTCTTTAATGTATCAAAAACTCTGTCAGACTCTTTGCTATAGTTCTTGAATCAGCAAATACCTGTAGGGCAAATCCCCCAAGGTCTGGTGTTCTTCGCTGAGGAATCCTATTGTGGCTAGATTTTACCTTGGTGATTTTTCATAATCTGGCTTTCTGTATCATGCTTTTAAATGGCAGGCTTGGCCGGACGTGGTGGCGCAGGCCTTTAATCCTAGCACTTGGGAGGCGGAGGCAGGCAGATCTTTGTAAGTTCAAGGCTAGCATGATCTACAGAGCAAATTCCAGGACAGCTGGGACCACAGGGAGACCCTGTCTCGAAAAGACCAAAATAAATAAATAAATATATAAATAAATAAATTTCAGGCTTTACTTTTTCTGGTCTTTTAAATTGTTTTTATTGGGAAGGATAAGCAGATCTTATCTGACCATAATAATCCTATCTGCTACTAAGTGTAATCCCTAGTGCATTTATAACTTTTACCATTTTTCCTATGGTTCCTGGTTCATTTCCTCTTAGGTTAAATGGAGATTGCCTATTTTTTTTAGCCCATTTTAAATAAGTTTATTTACACAAAGCCTCAAGAGTAATAGCAAGTGCCTAGTGAATATTCATTAAAGTTTAGTCTATGTTACTTTTCCTACCATTGTTGTGGTTTATTAAAAAATAAGCACCTGGGTAGCTGCAGTATATAATTGTTTGTTACATATATAAAATACCAAATGTACCAACTTGGTTTAACATAGTATATTATTAATATTCAGAGCTTCCCAGTTTTAATGATTCTCTTTACTCATACTCTTCCCCTTCCCAAGAGTATGTTTCTGAATCATTAGCTACATTCATTAAAAGGATCCTACCAAACTGGAATCTCTTAGATTTATGGACTCAGCAAAGCAAAAAAAAATTTATTTAAATCCTTAGCAATTTTTCCATGGTTGCTGTTCAGTCTTTTACCTTAGAAAGAGGGTGGGATATGTCTGTCGTTGAAGAGAAATCTACATCCATCCATTTTTGCTTTTATCATTTATAGACATAACTATTATTTCCATCAGGGTGGAAGGAGTGGGTGCTCGATGCTATGTGTTTAGATTGTCTAAATTAAGATGGATGAAGGGGCAATGAAGCGAAACATCCAATTCTTGGCTTTAAGCGCGGCCTCCACCCTCCACAAACTGATATTGGCAAACAATTTTTCATATGAGGAAGCCTCACAAAGATAGGAGAATGCAGCCCTACTGGAGCAGTGTGAATGGAAGAACTCTAATATTCCTACCATTTCACCAGATTTCAAATTGTTTTAGAAAATTCTGTATAAAAAATATGATTACTTTTACACTAAAATTACTTTATAAAATCAGAAATAAGACAGCAGATAAAAAAGTGGTATGTAGTCAAATCTGATCACTTAATGGAGATAGACACTGAGATCCAGAAACCAGACACTGCTTCATCATAGTCAGAACTGGCTGAGTTATTGCCCTGGTTTAAGGATAACTCAGGCAGAGCCATGATTCAGCAGCTCATGCAGCTATTTCCTGGAAAAGCTAGGAAACCTGACTTCTGTGTGTGAGTAGACACCTCCGCCCAGAGCCCAGAGTGACCATGAAGGCAGGCCAGAGCCAGAGAAGACAGTTCAGAACATGTATCTGGTTTGTGTTCATGACACTGAAGACAGGAAAGAAATCTAATGGTCAGAATGCAGAAGATTTAAATCAGAAAACAGTTCAGTTTGCAAAATAGAATAAAATGTCCAGGCTCTAGGTCACGCATAAAGCAAAGTTCCTGGAAGCATGTTCTGACATGGCATAAACTCTGCGCAACAGGCTTATTGTGTGTGTGTGTGTGTGTGTGTGTGTGTGTGTGTGTGTGTGTGTGTGTTGCACGCATATGTGAATACTGGTGTTTGCATATGGTCAGAGCAGGGTGAAGGATGTCCACTCCCATAGCTCTCTGCTTTATTGTCTTGAGACAGGGTATGTCACTGATCTGTTCCCGATAGGCTGGCTGGCCAGTGAGCTCTAGGGATCCACCTGTCCCTCTCCCCAGGGCTGGAGTTCCAGGCACTTTCAGCAGCCCTGTCTGGCTTCTTATGTTGGTTCTGACAACTCCTCATGCCAGCAGAGCAAGTGTTCTTATCAACTCAGCAACAGCCCCAACCCCTGGTATTTTATTAAGAGCATAAATGTACCATTTATGAAATTTTATGGATCATAGATTATGATTCACACCCTTTATTTTGTTTAATCTTCTCAGAGACCAAGAGTTCAGTGATAACAGTATTCCATTTCTGTCAACAATGAAATTAAGCTTAAGAAAATTCGATTTTCCCCAAATTTTATAGACATCCCTGTCTTTAACTATCTAAACTTTGCCAATTTGCAGGCTTTTCCTGATAGCCCATAAGACTCATTTTCTCTGCCTATGAAAATATTTGGGAAAGGAAAAATTTCCCCTCTTATTCACTATTCCAAACAAAGCCCCCAATGCAAACATAAATTACCTGTCATATAAATTAAAAAATAACCAAGTAAAAAGACTTCTCCAGTTTACAATCACCCCATGCACTGGAGTCTACCTCATGAGACTTTAAGAAACTGCAGGCTCTGCGTTGACTGAACATTTGCCACAGGCACAGGCCTCAACACTTCAGCTTTACTCAGGGTCATTTTGTCACCGAGCTCATGTTTTACAGGTACTCATAAAATTAAAGGAAAGTTATTTTTCCAAGTTGACCTAATCATGAATCTTCTAATACTAGTTGTGATTTAACGTTTTCTCTTTTCAGTATTAGTCAATGATGTCCAGAAATATTTAAGAGCCTCCAACTTTGACCTGAATTAAAAATAGCATACAGCCTTTATTCTGGTCTCTTTTCAGAAGCATTCATGTGTTACCTAGGCACTTTACTACTTGAAATGCTTCAAGCTATAAAATAACTAACACTATTCCTGTACATTTGCATAATGTAATTATGTTTTCAGAGATGTGTTCCATCACATCTAGCATTTTATCTTATGTGCCTTTTTAACAGAGCCTTGGTACATTCTGAATTCATGTTGCCATAGTAATATATAGTTGAATACCATTAAAACATTTGTAGGGAAGGATAAAGTTACAGCCTACATTCATACACCTCTATATCATGCTTTCTCATATATCACCCTAATGGACCTCACAACAACCCTGAGGAGATAGTACAGTTATCATCACCTTTATTTCACACAGCAGAAAATGGAGTCTCAGAAGTTATTAATAATTGACTTCTCTGAAGGTCATCTAGCTAGTATGTAACAAAGCCTAGACTAGCTTGTAGGACCTATGATTTTTATACTTGTAGTTTTAACAATTTACTTCTCCCTGATACTTTAACATATGTAAAATGAATACATATTAATTTCAGGGGTTTTGTTTTACATTCTTTCTATTATAGCTAATGTGTTTGCAGCAAGAAATGATAAAAGTGTATGTCACAGTAGAATTTAGGTATCTCTGTAATATTATAAAATATTTGTAATATTTTTAAAGATTGATTTATTCAATTTTATGTACTTGTGTTTGTGTGAATATATGCACACACATGTGCACATGCTTGTGTATATGTGGAAGCTAGAAAAAGACATTGGATCCCTTGGAACTGGAGTTGCAAGCATTTGAAGGACATCTAGTTTGTTATGCGGGTAGTGGGGCCCAAACTCAGTTGTCATGTACAGCTAGTGCTCTTATCCTCAGAGTCATCTCTCCTGTACTAAAAACCACCATCTAAGTGGTTTTTAAGTAACTTTTAATTTGTTATTATCATTGTTATGCATGTCTGTGTGTGTCTCTATTTGTGTCTGCATGTCTGTGTGCGTGTATACATATGTCCCTAGGTACGGACTGCATCCCACAGCAAATGTGTGGATGCCATAGGACAACTCCAGAGATTCATTCTTTCTCTCATTTCACCTTGAAATAAAGAGATCAGTTGAGATCGTCAGGCTTACAAGGCAGGTGGTGTTTCCCACAGAACTGTATTGTCAGCCCTGAAGTTATTTTTTTCAATACATAAAGTAATATATACCCAGCAGAGTGTGGTGGTACATGCCTGTAATCCAGCACCCAAGAAGCAGAGTCATTAGGATCTCTGTGAGATCAAGGCCAGCCTGGTATATATAGTGAGTTCTAGGCAAACTGGGGCTACGGGAAATCCTGTCTCAAAAAAAAAAAAAAAAAAAAAAATACAAATTAAATCCACAATATAATTAAAGGAATGAGTAAATTGGTTTCTGAGGAAAGAAAATGATTGGTTGAACTGAAAGGTAATTGACATAAAAAGAAATACAACACATCTCATATCTTTTGGCTTGTTTGTTATTTGACATTCCTTTGGATTTTGTCTTCATCATACGAGCATCACTGTTAGGCACTGAAGACTGCAAAGCTAGGAAGGAAACGTTCCCTTTAAATGAAGTCCACCACAATAGAGGGACGAGACACCCATGTTGATGAATGGTATCTAATGTGAGAGGATAATGAGGGCATAACAACAATAAAATCAACAAAAACAACAAACCATTTCCACAGAAGAACATGATAGACAATAGTTTGCCTTCTATTTTCCATAAATCTAAACTGTGTGTGCTATTCCATGAACAGTTCACATTGACTGCCAGGCCAGCTGCTTGGTTCATGTACTATGCCACCTTCATGACTAACTGATCACTCCTGAACTAACTAACCACTCCCATCACTCACTCTAACCACTGACTAGATTACAGGAAGATTTTTCACAGGAGTTTTGGTGTTGATGGTTCTTTCTCTTTTCACCCGAGTTACCATCTTTCTGTAGAGAAAGGCCAGCTTTCCATGCAGGCTTGCGGCTTTCCCTCATTCCCAGAAGTAATGTTGACTGCACAGAATTTCCCATGACCTGGTTAACTGTGAAGATTCCCTACTTCACCTCAGAGTGATGTGGATCCTCTCCAAATATTGAGTGCTGGTTCTGAGTGCTGGTTCTGAAACAAATTTTTCTTTAGGTCACATTTCTTTTTTTTTTTTCTTTTTCTTTTTTTGTCTTTTTGAGACAGAGTCTCTCTGTAGCCCCAGCTGTCTTAGAGCTCACTATGTAGACCAGACTAGTCTTGAACTCACAGAGATCCGCCTGCCTCTGCCTCCTGAGTGCTGGGATTACCAGCGTATGCCACCGTGCAGGGCCCGCATTTCTTTTTAACTTCATTTTTAAAATGGTTTACTCACTTTATTGTTTTCCAGTTAGCATTATTGTCCCACTGTCACGGGAGTCATTGGTGTTTTGAATTTTTCCCTGTGGGTCTGAATGTGTTAAATGCTTACTCTGCCTCAGTGAGCTCATACTTTCAAGTGTGCAAATATTTGTTGACCAGTGTAATATAGATTTGAACCACTCTCCTCTCTGACTTGTAATCCTAGGAAAAAATAGCAAGGAATCATCCATACTTCCAATGTTTGCCTGATGTTCCTCAAACCAACTGAGGGAGCTAGTGATAGCATAGATCCTGCCCTGTCTAGGCACTGCCACATTCAGGTCCTGTATCTTTTCAACTTCCTCCACCAACTTCCCGTCTGCTGCAAATATTCTTCACTTACTTCTGACCTGATTTACATATTAATCTTTGACTCATCACAACTTTATTAAGAAAATACCCTATAATGGATCAGATCTATAATCAAATATTATAGAAGAGTAGATGATAGAAAATGTATAGATCTATTAATTTTGGAGCAGGGGGAGGGGATGCTGTCCATGCTCAGAAAACCCTGATAGCTCTACATTGCACAGCATCATAAGCCTGGAGTAAGCAAAGCTCTTGGGGTCTGTGTGGGGTGCTCTCATTCTGAGACAGTCCACCATTCATGCAGCATTTGCCAAAATGAGTTCTAAATAGAGTGTGAGCAGGTTTCACCCATAGCAATTACATTAACTACAGCAGGTACTAGAAAAGCTGTAACTAATACAGTACAACTTTGGTTTATAGATATGTCTGCAAAAGTTGAAGCTAAAGGGGATGAACTTTAAGGGAAAAAAACCCAATTAAATGTAGGAAGCTTTCTTTGTAAGGAGCAGGCACCAGGTGGCCCTGCTAAGGGAAGGGGAACACAGTACCAGCCTGTGGCCACTGTAGGGAACTGGCCTCTTGATGCAGAGACCATCCAGCCATAGCCCGGCCTGAGAGGTCCCTCCAACTCAGGCCCTTAGCCTGGGACAACGAGACACATTTCCCACTCTTGGCCATGATTTCCCACCTGCCCAGAGATTGCTGGCCCCTGGACAGGAATTTCAGGCTGATGGCTGATGGCCTATCTTCAGCCTATGTTCACTCACAATTCACTTCACCACACCAGCTATCCAGGTTGGTCGTCCTAGAACCTCTTTCCAACCCACTGGCCATCCAAAAGAAATGCAGGTCTGCTTTGACCTGTATGCACACAGAAAATAATGACGGATGGGAATTCTGTAATGATGGTAATGGATAATTCGATTTATTGCCCACTACTACTTTTAAAAGCCAAATGCCGTCAGTTCCCAGAGCCAATCACAGACCCCCCCAATTCTGCACCACTGAATACTGCTGTCCCACCCTGCATCACACACCTAGGCCAAGTTGTCTGCTTCTCCTTGGGGCGGGGTCAAAGAAATCCCCTGACTCCCATCCGCGTGGTACCCTGAGGGGTACTAGCTGAGAATTAGCCCCCAATTCAAACTGGATCTTCCTACAATTAAAGAAAAAATTCTTGAAAAATATAGGGCGGTATGTAGGTACAGTAAAAATCATAAGGATAGGGCTGGAGAGATGGCCTAGCGGTTAAGAGCGCCGACCACTCTTACAGAGCACCTGGGTTCGATCCCCAGCACCCACATGGCGGCTGAGAACCATCTGAAACTCCAATTCCAGGAGAACTCCAGTTCCAGGGGAATCCGACACCCTCTTCTGACCTCCGCGGCATTGCACGACACGGGTGCACACACCTGCATGCAGACAGTACATTCATACACATACAGAAATAAATAAAAAAATTTGTTAAATCATAAGGATATATATGTATATTTTAGAGCAATATAAAATCAAAGGAATGCAGAAAAAAACTAGTTTGCCATGACATCATGTCTGACCACAGTATTGATTTTATGGGAGTGCTTCTTAGTATTTCTTATACAAGGCTGCTTGAACTTTTGTCCAAGCATTTTCTAAAATATTATCAAGTAGTTAAAAGTATCAGGCTGGTGTAACTTAGCTTTTCTAGATGCTTAATGACCATACTTAATGCTCATACCAATTTGGCCGAGGGTCTTAAGGGATAACTTTGTTCCTTGCCATCAGAAGTCAACTAAGTCCCAGGAGACTATGCATGGGGCATCTCTTGAAATGTCCTACAAATGCGAGTCACCAGTCTTCCTGTGTAGGGAGGTCTTGGAGATCCACTAATAGGACTTCAGCCAGTGTCCAGTCTATAAAGAGGAAAGTCTGCTCATGTTTCAGAAAAGGAAGCCTGGTCTAGCAAGACCTGACTTTGTCCTCAAGTGGATGGAACTCGTTGTTGAAAAGCCAAAAGGGGCCAGGGGCCCCCTTCCCCCAAAAAATAACCTGAGTGACCCTTGAGGACCAGATCCTCAACTGATCTTGAGAAAACAAAAACCATGGTTAATCTGGGCTAACCTGTGGCCTTAAACATCCAAAAGGAAAGTATAGCCAGAAATAAATAAATAGTAAGGCCTGAGAAATTGTACTTCAGGTATAAAACTTGAGATCTTAGTAAAAAGAGAAAAGAGCACAGTTGTTTTGCCTGTCTTACTGGCAAGTGCAGCTACCCTGTGGCTGCCACTGCTTTTGCCATCCTCCAAAGACATGAGAAGACACCGCTTTTCAACCTTCCAATGTGGACTGGAGACTCATGTCTCTCCAAGAATCCTCCAAACCTTCAGTGCCAGAAGGGGACTGCTAAGACATCCAACTTGTGGACTGAGATGTTACTGGAGTTTCCACTTCATAGCATAGGCTGCCATTGTTGGACTACCCAGGCTGATTCATGGAGACCAGTACAGGAAGATCAAGACAGGACACTGTGCTTACTGGACCTCATTTGGTGACCATGAGAAGGGAAAACCCCAGTGTGGAACACAAGGGCAGAACTGATGATGATTTGGGCTTGCCAAGGAGGAGCCTTCAAACATGACATCTTTTGGCCTAATAAAGAAAAAAACATCATAAGCTGAAGATGCTAAAACCTATGATATATGTGGCATGCATATGTGCATATTTTGGAGTGATGCATATTGGAAGGAATAACAACAACAACAGAAAAGACTGCATCAAAGAACTGACTGAAATAGTGAACTTCTGCTTGAAACAGTAAACTTCTGCATCAAGAATTTTGAGAGAGACTGAGAAAAAGATGAAAAACATGTTTGGCAGAATGCATGAGCTCTGGTGGGGGACAGGGAGAGGGCACAGGTCTAGATTTGATTTGTTATATAATTTTGTATGAAATGCACAGAGCTTCAATAAAACATGGCTTAAAAAATATCAGAGAAAATAAACGGTTGGTAGTAATGGAAAAAAAATCATAAGGGAAGCATGCCATGACTATATTTCAGAAAGAGTGCATTTACAAATCCTGGATACACACAAGACACCAGACTTGGCATCATCCAAAGCCACCCCTTTGGATAGCTAAGAGCCCCAAGTTCTAGGGTTCACTTGTTGGTGACTTTGCAGAGTGTCTGGCATATTGGTTCAATTAATTATTTGAGGTTTATTAAATCAGAGTACTAAATTAACTATCTGTACAGTAAAATATGGTTCACATATCCTTAAAGAAGGCCTGAAAAATACAACACCCAGATAAACACAGAGCTCCCAGAGCAGAAAGAACCCAAACTAATCTCAACATCCTGCTAACTCTGCACAAACCAGTCAGAATCTCTTGTTTCCTCATCCGACAAATGGAAATGGTATTTTGATAGTGTATAAATTTTGGATATGTAGTAGAATCTACATAAAGTTCTAATCCAATTTTGTAACATTTGCCAGAGACTTAATATTATAGCAATATCATTTGCTGTTTGAAAAAGAAATGCCTTTAGCTAGGTGACCATGGAAAGTAAAAAGAGATTGTGAATATTTGTGACAGAAGATGGCAACACAAGTATCACAAGGAAGGAAACAACAGCACTAGAGGAGACATGAAAGGAAGAAACCACTAATGCTGTCTCTCAGCCAGACTTAAGCATAGCCTTTCCTTGCCTGTGCTGACAAAGTATAGATTTCTGACACTGAAGTCTCAGGGAAAGGAGGAAAGCCAGTATCAATATTGAGCCTCTCTTTAATCAGTTAGCCAAGGTAATTAACTTCTATAAGAGACATTCATTACTAAAATGTTTCTAGATTTTTTTTTGTTTAAACTGAAATAAGTTTTTGAAATAGCCTCAGCTACTCAATTACAAATATTGCTTTATAGATACATATAAGGCATCTCCAGAGTTCTACTGTTAAAAATTACTATAATGGCCAGGTTAACATTATAAAAATTATTTCCTGGGGTTGGAGAGATACCCTAGTGGTTAAGAGCACCGACTGCTCTTGCAGAGGACCCGGATTCGATCCCCAGCACCCACATGGTGGCTAAGAACTGTCTGCACCTCCAATTCCAGGAGAACTCCAGTTCCAGGGGAATCTGAGACCCTCTTCTGACCTCCACAGCATTGCATGACACGGGTCCACAAACTTACATGCAGACAGTACATTCATACACATACAAAAATAGATAATTTTTTTATTTTTTTTATTTTTTGTCTTTTTGAGACAGGGTCTCCCTTTTAGTCCCAGCTGGCCTGCAGCTCACTCTGTAGACCAGGCTGGCCTTGAACTCACAGAGATCTGCCTGCCTCTGCTTCCCTGGTGCTGGGATTAAAGGAATGTGCCACCACACCTAGCAGTCTACAGATTTTTTTTTTTTTTTTTT
>VZQC01013314.1:1732591-1947623 GCA_009823505.1 Rhizomys pruinosus | reverse complement strand
GTTAGGTTTGTTCCTAGGTATCTTATTGTTTTTGAGGCTATTGTGAGTGGGAAGGTCTCTTTGAATTCTTTCTCCAGTTGCTTGTTGTTGGTGTAAAGAAAGGCCATTGATTTTCTAAGGTTAATTTTGTATCCTGCCACTTTGCTGAAGCTGTTAATCGTTTCTAGGAGTTTTCTGGTGGAGTTTTTAGCATCCCTTAAGTAACCTTCCCACTCACAAAAATAAATAATTTTTAAAAAAAATTATTTCCTACATGTGCAGGTATACCTATAGAATAATTTCCTACAAATACCATATCTAAATCAAAGGGTGTATGTGCTTTAAGTTGTAAAATGTGTTACCATAGTTCCCAGTGCAAAATTTGTGCAAGTTTACACTCCCATCACAATACACAAGGGTTTTACATATGCACCCAAACAGTGTATTTAAAACATAGGTATCGGGAGGCAGAGGCAGGTGGATCTCTGTGAGTTCAAGGTCAACCCAGTCTACATAGTAAGTTCCAGAACAGCTGGGGCTACAGGGAGACCCTGTCTCAAAAAGACAAAAAAAAAATGCAATTGTAGTTTCAAATTGCAGGTCTTTAGTATTTTTGTACACATTTATATACTTCATGATGGTGTGCATATCTGTGTGTGCAGATACATGTATATTTGGGTATGTATGTGCATGTGTACTCATGTGTGTGGAGGTCACAGGACAACCTTGGGTGTCATTCTCAAGAACGCAAGCTACATCCTTTGGAGATAACTGTCATCACTGAACTCAGGGCTCATCATTCAGGTTAGAAAGGCTGGCCCAGTGATCCACTGTCTCTTTTTCCCCTGCACTGGGATTATATGCATGCTAACACAGCTGGTATTTTTACATGGAGGCTGTGGGTCCAGTTGAGGTTTCTGCACTTATAAGGCAAGTGCATTACTGACTGAGATACTTCCTAAACCTGTCTTTGTTTCTAATGGTGAATCTTTAAATTGAAATTCACAAGTTCTGAATTTCATAGAAGCTTGGGCTCCTACTCTCTCTATGCTACATCAAACTGAATGAGGAAACTCCTAGCTCCACATTTTATCTTGGGATAGCATCTCACAGCATTTCTGCCCTAATATTGACCATAGATCTCACCTGGTCAAGTTCTGATACTTTGCAGATCTCAAACATGAAACAAGAAGTGAGAAGTGTTTTGTCAAACATCACAGAGAACCTCTAATGTATTGTATTCTTAACTTAGTATGTTACCAGTCTATGTCTAGTAGCTATATGTTCCCTGAGATCCCACCAGCTCTAGGAATCTACTGCTTCTGGCGCAGAAAATAAGTGACTTGTTTAAACTTTGCAGTTGAAGCTTAGCTTGATCAATTGAAGTCTTTCCTGCATCATAATGGGCTTATGTGATGCAAAAGGCATTACAAGGAACCAAGAAATCAGGAGGACAATTATCATTAAGAGTAAATATTCTGGCTTGTAGCACCAATGAGCATATTTCAAAGAGATTTTGCTTACACCTCCTGAGCATGGCAGATGAAGAGATAAAAATATCCTGCCTGATTTATGTGCAGATGTTTGCCTGTACTTTGTCATCCACACTCTGCAGTGTTGGTACTGTTTTCTCAGCCTAGCTCCAAGTAAATGCAGCATCTTTCTGAAACATGAACAAACAACCCCTGCAGGCTTCTGACTGCCTTTTCACATAGTCACATGAAGTGCTTCTTCTATGGATGAACTGACAACTCCACCCTACAGGCTTTACCCAAAGTCAGAATGAGCAGTAGTGTCAGGTACAAATGATTATTGACAGCTGAAGATATTTAGAAGTCAGGAAAGCGAACCTACTGCCAGACTTCACTGTTCAGTAATGACTGTGTGGATTGATTAGCAAAGGGACCCTATGAAGAAGCCCATAGATTACCAATGGAAAATGAAGTCTTTGGGAAGAGTGAATCATCTCCCTGTTGATTGGCACCTCATACCTTGCTTACTGCTAATGTTGGAGACTCCACTTGCTTCCTTAACAAGAAAGGCTCCTATAGTGAAAGACTGTATGAGAAATGGAAAAATGTAGTGCCACTTCTTCTTGGAAAGGAAAAAGCATATGAGACCCACCATTATCCCAGTATAAGACTGGAAGCAAGTCAAAGCATTTCCCTGGGTATTCTCTGTATCTCTGAGGTCTTATTATTTTGAAGTTATATTGTAGAATGGTTTTGGCCTTTTAATTGGTGTATGTGTATGTGTGTGTGTGTGTGTGTGTGTGTGTGTGTGTGTGTGTGTATCTTCTGACAACCTATTACAAACAAATTCCATTCACTTTAAAATTCCTAAAGGATGCTTGTCTGAAGTCTTTATTTTGGAAGGCACAGAAATCCAACTTCATATAAGCAAGAGGATCTAGTTATGCTTCACCAGTCTTCCTCTGTCTCTTCCTTTCTTGGCTTTTGCTGTTTGTCAAGGCCAATACTAGCAGTTACAGAATGAGGTCCCGTGGGGGGCGTGTGCCTTTAATCCCAGCACTTCGGAGGCAGAAGCAGGCAAATCTCCGTGAGTTCAAGGCCAGCCTGGTCTACAGAGTGAGCCAGCTGAGACTAAAGGAAGACCCTGTCTCAAAAAGACCAATAAATAAATAAATAAATAAATAAATAAATAAATAAACAGAGTGAGGTCTCATCAACTCCAGCAGAAAAATTTCCACCCAAACTCTAAGAATTGAGTTTTATTGAGGAAAAAAAAAGTCTGTCCATCCAAAAAGTTGAATCGTATGATGAGATAATTATCTATGAATCATTCCTCTAGTAAATGGGAGAGAGGTAGGAAGGGAAAGGTAAGCCTCTACCCATCCATTGCATATGTTCTTGTCAAACGCACCCAGTAGTCTTCTTGGCAAAACTACATTTATCTTCCTCCATTTCTACTTCAAGATAGACTCTGATTATATCTTGTTTCATAGTTGCAGTGGGTTTCTGACTATAACCCACCTTGACTTACTAGTACTATCTACACATGTCATATACATCAGTGACCTTGAGGCTTCTTAGTAATGTAGTTACTTGACTTAAAATGCCTTTGTACCTTCAACTTCCTTCAATTTCCCTTACCCTACAGTATAAACACAGTAGGTATTAATGTTTTGTTCTACAATATGTAGTGAATGAATGTGTATTTTATGTGTTTCTTTAGATTGGGATCACAGCATGAACAAAGGCTAGGAGAAGTAAGAAAGTCTAAGTCAGTTATAGGAAGAGGGGACCAGAGATCCTATAGTGTGGAATCCCAACAGCAGAATGTGTGATAAATGTGGTTCAAGCCAGATTGTGAAGAACTTCTAGTATAGTAGAGGAATATTGTTCTGTGGGCCACAGGGTACCACTAAAAGTACATGTAATTTTTTACTACCCCTTTTGTGCAGCTTTAGGAAGCATATTGAATGACAGTCCCTTGCAGTTACACAGCATGCTGGTCTCCATCAGGCTCCTTGTCTATTATAAACCTCATTGTCACTTAATATATGTTTACTGAGTTTTGTCTAACCTCCACAAAGCATGTTTTAGTATTACATTTATAGTTTATTAACCTTTACTGAGGAAAGAAAGTGAAGTCTGATAGCAGCTTATGCGATAGGAAGATCTCCATGAAGTAATGTGCTATTATTTCTTTTAAAATGGAAGCAAATATCATATTCACATTTTTGTCTCTGGATCTGTTAAGGATTTAAAATGAATGATGTAATACCTAGACCTAAGTATTATTCTGTATAATCTTGCCAAGAAGTGTTTCAATTTATATATAACTTATAACTTATGTCTGTATAAATAAAGGAGGCATGCCAGCACTTAGGCCCAAGCTTCTATAAATCAATATATAATAGTCTCTTAGCTTGTGTTCTAGCTCTCTGTCTCTCTCTCTGTGTCTCTGTCTCTCTCTTTGTCACACACACACATACACACACACACACACACACACACACACACACAAATCTTCTATTTGTGTAACAATAGGAAAATAAAATAGAAAAACAAGCTTAACTTTGCTGGCCAGGAGCATAAATTCTGGGCCTGGGGCCCAGGCATGGATGCTGCAGTTGGACCTGTGCCATTCCCATTGCATAGTGCCCAAAGACAGAAGCTTATTCATCTGGCTCTCCAGACAGGAAGTGTGGGAACTAGTATAGCCAAGCTACAGACTAGGAAAAAAATTAATTTAATGTGCATCATGAACAACAGCTATCTTTAGTCTAAGAAAAGAAAGCCCACATCCTTGAGCGTCTTCTCTCCTGTGGAAGGAAGCCAGGCAGTTTGGTGCCATTTTGCTTTGGCTTTTTTATCCTCTCAACTGCTAAGTAACTTTTCTTTCTTTAAGCTATTGTTAAAGAACACTTAATTTAGCTGGATATTTTGCAGGGCTCTGGAACCTGCCAAGTTCAGTACAAAAGTCATTCGATAGGAGACTTGGGCACCAACAGTTGCCACATCTAGCTTGATCATTAATAAGCATCCCTTATTTGAGAATGAGGAATGTCCTTTTAGCATTTCATCTAAAAATGGTCTCATTTAAAACACTGCCTTGCCTCTTGTGCTTGTATTAGTCTAGGCTCCAAGTCATTCAGCCTTCAGTACAGCACCTAAACACAATAAATTTGGCACATTTTGATAAATGCCCATTTGGACCAAAAGTAAAACAAAAATGAAATTCCATATCTCTGTCTGAGGAAATAGTTCAGCTTCTTGTGCCTTATTTCTTCAATAGATATTTCTTTTTTTCTATGTATTTCTCCAAGATGAACTCTGAGTCTTCAATATCAGAAGTAGCATTAAGGGCACTTTCAATGAAGCAAAATCATGAGGTCAAATTATATGTCAAACAACAAACTGTAGATGGAGATTGCCAGCCACGTGTAGCGATGGAAAGAGGCAGGAAGGAAGACTAGTCAACAGCAGCTTTATAAGCATAGCCTATCAGTTTCCCCCAGACAATTATGGGACCATGAAAAAGCTTGCTGGCATGGCTCATTTTTCTATAGAGTCCCTTCGGCTCATGAAGTCCTCACCTGGCATCATGATGGCTTGTGCTGTGTAGAGGCCATTGAAGAGTTAGGCCAGATTTATTTTAGTTATACAAAATACAAATGCCAGCCCATGATTAACCACACAGATTACAAGGCAGGCCCCCAAAATGGGAACAAGCTGCTGGCATCACCCTGGGGGTGAACTTTATTCTCTCTAGCCAAAATAGAACATTGAGGGAATGTTTTAGTGCTGGCACTTATCCAGTGCAGATAATAGTGATTTCCAGAAGAAAATTTCACATTAAATCTTAGATTAGATAAGAGTGATCATAATTTAATACTAGAAGAATCAAAGTCTAGCCTGGAAATTGTGATAATCAATTTAAAACTATATTGACTGGTATTGATTTCTCAAAAATTGTTTTGCAAACAACGGTTCACAGTGATTTTTTTGCCTTTTGAGACAGGGTCTCCCTATATGTTTACAGTGATTTTTTTTTTTTTTTTGGTCTTTTCGAGACAGGGTTTCCCTGTAGCCCCAGCTGTCCTGGAACTCACTCTGTAGACCAGGCTGGCCTTGAACTCACAAAGATTCGCCTGCCTCTGCCTCTCAAGTGCTAGGATTAAAGGCATGTGCCACCACGCCTGGCATGTTTGCAGTGATTTTAAGAGAGAACGTTTATTTGAGAAGGAGCAAACACCAAAGACGTGCTTAATGGATTGTGTTTTTCCAAATACAACTGTACAATCAGAAATTTAGCTCCTACGCTGATTTCACTACTGAGTGTTGAAATCCTTCGGTCATCCCTAATTTACCAATCCTTTGAAATGTCCACTTGACAGGTATGGAACTGAAATACAATTTTTAATTAAATTTGTTTTAAGAGATATTGTGTGTGTGTGTGTGTGTGTGTGTGTGTGTGTGTGTGTGTATGACACAGTGCATGTGTGGAGGTCAGGACCACTTGAAGGACTTAGTATACTTTGTCTATCCTGTGGGTCTCAGGGATCAAACTCAGGTCATCAGGTAAAGTACCTTTACCCATTGAGCCTTCTAATGGATCCTAAAACTTGAACTTAAAAAACTATCACAAAAAAAGAGTAATGCCTTAAAAAAGGTTGGAAGTAAGCAGCAAGAAGGTTTTATTTTTTTTCTTTTTTTGGTCTTTTCGAGACAGGGTCTCCCAGCTGTCCTGGAACTCACTCTGTAGACCAGGCTGGCTTTGAACTCACAAAGATCCGCCTGCCTCTGCCTCCCAAGTGCTAGGATTAAAGGCGTGCGCCACCACACCCGGCTATTTTTTTTTTCTTTTTTTGACATTGTATTTCACATTCTTTTCTATGTTGCCAAACACAATTAAGATTTCACTATCTTTTTTGTCTATCTTTTTAACATGAAGAAATTATGTTCACAAATGTCTTTAACATTTGTTGAACACCTGCTTTACCCATTACTTTCAGTTCCTTAAAGATGAAACTGTAAGTTAGAGTTCTGACATAAACAGGTGAGAGCATCTCAATTACTTCCCTCTATGGTGTTATCACATCAAAATCAACTGTGCCCTAATGTGTGCCACTCACTTCTCCATGTGTGTTAGCCCAGTCAAACAGCTCCAGAGAAGACAAATTAAATCCTGGGCAGAGGGCAGTCAAGGTGCCCAAGGTAACACAGTTACTAGCTGTTTAGGGTAGTCTTTGTATCTGTCTTCTTGGTGCAGTAATTATTAAGATATTTGAATCTATGATGATATTTGTTGATACATAATTCTAAGTATAGAAAAGCATACAGCTTTTGCTATTTTTATCAATTAAATCCGTGTATAATCTTACACACAGTACACAAATGAATGGCACAACAATTATCAAGCTATTTTTGTTAGTTTTTAAATTGGCATGTGAAGTAACAGGCTTCAGATTCTGTTGCAATCATACTTGGTTCTTGTTTTTCCTTCTTTCCCACCCCTGTCCCCCGGCTTCCTGAGCCTCCATTGGTCCCAGTAGCACCTATTGCCTTTCATGTCACATTTATTTTATTACATCAATTTTTCTCCACCCCTTGAGAGCTCTTTCTTCCCTCCCATGGTCTGCTTTCAAATTTCAGGGCCACTTCCTCACCACCCAACACAACCATCCATATACACATATATACAACTTAAAATTTGTGATCCACATATGAAAGATGTCCACTATTTAAAAAATATGTTTATTGGCCATTAGTGATTCCCTGTTTGAAAAATGTCTACTAAATTTATTAGCTCGTTTGGAAAAAATTTTGATGGCTAATCTTCGTAGTACTTTATATGTGTTAGACATTGTCTCTTCACTCCTATGTTTTCTTCATTTGCAGTGGAGAAGCTTTGTAACTTCAAGTAATCTCATCTGTCAGCTCTTTGGATTATTTCCCATCCTACTAGATTACATCAAGTTTCTGTCTATATCTGTATCTTGAAGTGCTTTCCTCTAGTAGTTAAGGTTTTAAAGACAAATATTTCATCTATTTTGAATGGATTTTGTGCAGACGAAGAGATAGAAATCCTTTTCTCCACAGTGTATGTTTTGACACTTCTGTGACTGTATGTTGAGGGTATGCTTCTGGGTACTCTGTTCTGTTCCATTAGTCTACATTTCTGTTTTTGTGCTGATACTCTGTGTCTTTGTCACCATGGCTCAGTATAGACTAATCACTAGCATTTTTTTCTACTCAAGATTATTTCTACTCTTTGAGGTCATTTGTGTTTCCATATAATTTTAGGATTATCTGTTCTAGTTCTGTGAAGAATGTCTCTGAAATTTTGATGGGTATTACTTTGATTATGTGGACTATTTTTAGTAATCAAGCCACTTTTGCAATTTTAATTCTGCCAATCCACAAGCAATTTTAATTCTGCCAATCCACAATCCTCATATAATCTTTCTACCTTCTAATGTCTTCTTCATTTTTTTTTCAATGTCTTAAAGTATTCATCATAGACATCTTTCACCTTCTTAGTTTGGTTCATTCCTGCATACTTTATTTTGAGTTAATCAGAATTTCTCCTAATTTTTTCTGGGTAAATTTATTAAGGTTATGTACAAAGGATGCCAATTTGAGTATATTGCTTCTTGTATCCGGTGCTGAAAATACTGCTTTGTCAGATCTCAGAGTTCTCTGATGGAGTCTGTAGGGTCCGTTAAGTTCAATGCCATGTCCTCTGCATCTTCCTGTCTCACTTGTACCCTGTTTTACTTATTTCTTGTGTCTTCTTGTTTTAGCTAAGACCTCAAGCACTGTGCTGAGCAAGAGAATGAGCACATTTCTCATTCCAGATTTTTAAAGGAAATGCTTTCAGTGTTTCCTCATTTAGTATAATGTTAGCTATTGCTTTGCCACATATAGCCATTGTCATGTTAAGATCTGTTCCTTCAGTGCCTAATTTCTTCAGAATGTTTACACTGAAAGGATGTTAAACCTTTCCAAGTACTTTTCTGCATCTATTGAGATGACTGTATCATTTCAGTTCTATATAATTCTATATATGCATACAGAATTAGACACATTGATTTCCATATGTTAACATATGCAAGCATGATCCCTGCATGAACTCAACTTGGTCTTGATATATGATGTTCTTGATATTTTCTTGAATCCAGTTCATAAATATTTTCCTGAAATTTTTTCATCTGTGTTCACTAGAGGAAGTGGTCTTGCAGCTTTTTGTTCCCTCAGTTGTGTCTTTTTCTGGATTGGGTATCAGGCCAACGCTGACTTTGTAAAGTGAGTTTACTAATATTTCTTTCTTTTCTATTTTGTGGAAGAATTTGTGAAATATTGGTGTTAACTCTTCCATAATTGTTTGGTAGAATTCAGCAGTGAATGCATCTTATCTTGCGCTTTCCTATGTAGAAGGACTTAATTAGGACTTCAGTCTCATTGCTTGTTTTCTGTTTGTTCAAGATGCTTCTGTACTCTTGAGTTTTTATACATCATAAGGGTTTAGGGACCTGTCCATTTCTTCTAGTTTTTAGAATGTAAGTTTTCCAAGTATTCTTCTGACACTCATTGAAGTCTCTGTGTTGTAACAACTCCCCTTTCAGCTCTAATTTGGTTAATTGGATCTCCTCTCTCTTGAGTTTGGTTAGTTTGACCAGGAGTTTCTGGTCTTGTTTTTCTTTTCCAAAGATTCCAACTTTTTAATTGATGTATCCCATGAATTGTCATTTGTCTCTTTTTCATTAATTTCTACCTAATCTATTATTTCTTGCCATCTACTGCAGTTGGCTTGGCATCTTGTTTTGTTAGAACCTTGAACTTATTTATTTGTGAACATTCTGATTTTCCAATATGAATACTTACAACTATAAACTTGCCTCCTAAGTAGCTCTTGTGATAGTGTCTAATTTTATTCTACTGTAGTTTGATAAGATACAAGAAATTATTTCAACTTTATGTAATTGTTTCTTGTTTTATGGGCTATAAAGCAATCAGTTTCAAAAAGGTACCATGAAACACAAAACATACATATTCTCTTTCCTTGGATTCTAAAGATACCTGTTAAGTGCAGTTGACCTATTGTGCAATTTTCATTTATTTATTTATTTTCTCTGATTTTTAGTTTGGAAGAGCTATCTAAACACTAGAGACAGCGATTTAAATCTCCCATTATTACTGGGTCACCATCTGTGTGGCCTTTTATACATTTTAGTATTTGTTTTATGAAACTGGTTGCCTCTGGCTTCAGTGCATAAATATGTATATTAGTTATAACCTCTTGCTTACTTGTTTTATATATATATATATGTATATATGGTAATATAGTGCGATTTGCATACCCTTAGCTCTTAAATAATCCTTAGTTCTTTTTAATTTTATTTTATATTATTCCAAAATATGCATATATATACTCCACACATAAGTCAAAATTAAAAATTCTGAAAATAAACTGTAGGTTGATTCCTATTCACATTTAGAGATTCACATTTTAACATTAAATTTGCATGCAGATATAAAGTCGTGTAGCTTTACATTCTTTTTTTTGGAATATGACTACATATCCTCCATCTATATGGAAATTACTATGATGTCTGAAAATAAACTATAGATTAATTCCAAAACATGTTTAGGAACTCACCTTTTACCAGTAGAGTTGCATGCAGGTAAAAAGAAATATTATTTTATGTTCCTAAATTATTGCAGGTAAATGGATGCAACTAGAAGCTGTTGTGCTGAGTGAAGTAACACAATCCCAGAAAAACAAACAACATATGGTATCCCTCATTTGTGGATCCTAGCACCAAATCCTTATTTGTAAGGCAAACTGAGCAATTTTTCTTTTTCAGTAAATATAATACCTGAGGTTACTAATAATCTTCTGTTTTGAAAAAACTTTTAAAAGAATCAGAAAAAGATAGAGGGCAAGGATAGCACGGTGCATGAACTTGGGTCGGGTGGGGGGCATGGAAGACAAGATGAGTCTAGATTGGACTGAGAAACAATGTATGAAATGTACATAACTTCAATAAAAATGTTAATGGCCGGGCATGGTGGTGCACACCTTTAATCCTAGCACTTGGGAGGCAGAGGCAGGCAGATCTCTGTGAGTTCAAGGCCAGCCTGGTCTACAGAGTGAGTTCCAGGACAGCTGGGACTACAGGGAGACCCTGTCTCAAAAAGACAAAAAAAAAAAATGTTAAAAGGGGAAAAAAGAAGTTAATACTACTAGAAAGGTATCATATCCTTGTTTAAAAAAGTACACTAAAACATACAAGACACTACTTTTATTCAGCAGAGCTTAAAGAGTGGAGTGATCTTGTAGTGGACTGCACAGATTCAAAGGTGATTAGCGCATTCCAGAAAAAAACTGCTGGAACTTGAGTTCATCCACTTGAACATGTTTTACAATAACAAAAACATTTAATACCGCAAGGTTCAGGATTCCATAGATCAGAACCCTCCTTTTTGATAAGCCCTTTCTAAAGTCTCAGAGACTAAAAACAAGAAAGTTTGTGACATGTATGCTTTCTAAAAACTAGAATAGACTTTTATTGAATAGTGATATATATATGATGGTATATGTTACCTTTTAAAAGACTTTTTATTAAAAACTACCATTTATTTTAATTTTAAAAATTTATCAAATCTGGGGCTGGAGAGATGGCCTAGTGGTTAAGAGCACCGACTGCTCTTGCAGAGGACCCAGGTTCGATCCCCAGCACCCGTATGTCGGCTGAGAACTGTATTTAACTCCAGTTCCAGGGGAATCCGACCCCCTCTTCTGACCTCAGCATTGCACGACACAGGTGCACAAACCTACATGCAGACAGTACATTCATACACATAAAAAATAAATAAAAGTTTTAAAAATTTATCAAATTTTTATTTTCTTTTTTTCAAAGATTTTATAAACATCATTTTCTTTTTCTTTTTTTAAATTTTTATTTATTCTTGTATGTGTATGAATGTACTGTCTGCATGTAGTTTTGTGCACCCGTGTCATGCAATGCCACAGAGGTCAGAAGAGGGTGTCGGATTCCCCTGGAACTGGAGTCAAAGACAGTTCTCAGCCACCATGTGGGTGCTGGGGATCAAACCCAGATCCTCTGCAAGAGCAGTTGGTGCTCTTAACCACTAGGCCATCTCTCCAGCCCCTAAACATCATTTTAAGAAGCAACATGATTACTTTGATAGACTTTGTATAGGATGGAGAATTTTGAAAGAGAGTGAATGGCAAACTCACATTGTAATAACATTGAAAATTTTCATATTATTGTTAAAGCATGATAGTATAGTTTTGCCAGTAGTCAATGTTCAGAAATTATAGTAGACATAGAATTTCAAATTTATGTTCTAATATATAATTACATATTTTTAGTTTGAGGTGTATAGCAGCTCAGTTTAGTTATTATATTTTTTTCTATTTCTTTGTTGTTGTTGCTGTTGTTCCCTTTAATTTTTTATTACTCCAAAATATATATATATATATATTTTCCACATATATACCAAAATGACAGAGTCTGAAAATAAACTATAGGTTAATTCCAAAACACGTTTGCGATTCACATTTTTTGTTTGTTTTTGTGGGGGGGTTGTGTTTATGTTTATTGAAGTTTTATTCATATCATACAACATTTCTCAATCCAATTTAGATTCATTCCCCCTTCCATACCCCCCACCCCGCCCGAGCTCATGCATTCTGCCATACATGTATCTTTCTCTGTCTTTTTAAAGTCTTTCTATACAGAGGTTTATTGTTTGGGGAAGAAGTTCACTGTTTCAGTCAGTTTTTTGACTCGGTCCTTTTGTTGTTGTTGTTCCCTCCAATTTGTATTGTTCCAGAATATGGATATACATACATCACACATATACCAAAATTTATCTGAAAATAAACTTTAAGTTAATTCCAAAACATGTTTAGAAATTCACATTTTTCTCTTTGATTTTATATTTCTCTAAAATAAGCATACATACCCTCTGCCCATACACCAAAATTACAAAGTCTCAAAATAAGTATTAGGTTAATTCTAGAGCCCATTAAGGCATTCATATTTTAACAGTACAGTTGCTTTCAGATAAAAAGAATTATAACATTAACATTGCTCAGTTTGCCTTACAACTAGGGATTGGTTCTCACATCCACAAATGAGGAATACCATTCATCATTTGTTTTACTGGGACTGTATTATTTCACTTAGCATAATGGCTTCTAGTTCACTCCACTGTGTAGCTGTACCACATTTTCTTTATCCACTCATTTGTTGAGGGGCACTTGGGTTGCTTCCAGCTTTTCACTATTGTGAAGAGAGCTGCAATAAACATGGTTTTTCATGTTTCTCTGTGACAGGTTGAGTCTTGTGGGTATATACCCAGGAGTGGTACAACTGTGTCAGGTGGTAGGTTTAATTTGAGTTGATTAAGTATTCTCCATATTACTTTCCACAGGGGTTGCATGAGTTTGCATTCCCACCAGCAATGAACGAGTGTTCCCCTTTCCCCACAACCTCTCCATCATTTGGTGTCATTTGTTTTTCTAATCTTAGCCAGTCTTACCCAGTAAGATGAAATCTTAAACTCGTTTTAATTTGCATCTCCTTAATTATTAGAGACATTGAACACTTTCTAAGATGTTTCTCAGCCATCTTCTCTTCTTAATTTGTGAAGTCTCTGTTCAGCTCTTTACTTCATCTTTCGATTGAATCATTTGTTTTCTTGCTCCTTTGTTTTTTGACTAATTTATATATTCTGGATGGTAAGCCTCTGTCAGATGTATCACTGGTGAAGGTTTCCTCCCACTCTGTGGGTTTTCTCTTCACTTCTTTGATTGTTTCTTGAGCTAAACAGAAGCTTTTGAGTTTAATGAGGTCCCATTTGTTTATTGTTGACCTTGTTTCCAAAGCTGGTGCTGTGTGGTTTAGAAAGTCTTTTCCTATGCCCATACTTTGTACATTACTGCCGACGTTTTCTTCTACCATTTTCAGAGTTTCTGGTTTCACGTTGAGCTCTTTGATCCATTTGGAGGTGATTTTTGTACATGGTGAAAGGTAGGGGTTCAGCTTCATCCTTCTACAAGTGGTGATCCAGTTTTGCCAGGACCATTTGCTAAAGATGCTCTTTCCTCCATTGAGTCTTCTTGGTCCCCTTGTCAAATATGAGGTATCTGAAATTGCAGGTACTCAGGTTTCGATCTTCAGTTTTGTTCCATTGCTCTATGGGTCTGTGTTTGTACAAGTACCAGGCTCTTTTTATTACTATAGTCCTGTAATATAGTTTGAAGTCTGATATGGTTATCCCCGTGTTGCTCTTTTTGCTCAGAATTGCTTTGGCTATCTGGGGTCTCTTGTTTTTCCATATGAATTTAAGATTTTTTTTCTACGTCCGAGAAGAAACTTGTGGGGGAGGGGCTGATTAACATTTTAACAGTAATTTTGCATACAGGAAGAAAGAAATATCACTTTCTATTCACAAGTTACATAGCAAGTTTATGTATCTTTTAATGTACTTTCTTTTTTGTTGTCTTTTTGAGACAGGGTCTCCTTGTAGCCCTAGCTGTCCTGGAACTCACTCTGTAGACAAGGCTGGCCTTGAACTCACGAAGATCCACCCACCTCTGCTTCCCAAGTGCTAGGATTAAAGGTGTGCACCACCACACCCGGCTCTAATCTACTTTCAAAGAAGAGATTTATTCTTCCTCATAAATCTAGGAACTTGGGAAAATAGAGACATAAATTTCAAATTATATCTATAGTAGCATCAGGCTTGACTTAAATATAAGAATTTGGCGCTAGGATCCACAAATGAGGGAGACCATATGTTGTCTTTCTGGGACTATGTTACTTCACTTTGCATAATGTCTTCTAGTTCCATCCATTTACCCACAAATTTCATGATGTCATCTTTCTTTACCTCTTCACAGAACTCCATTGTGTAGATGTACCACATTTTCGTTATCCACTTATCAGTTGAGGGGCACTTGGGTTGCTTCCAGCTCTTTGATATTGTGAAGAGAGCTGCAATAAACATGGTTGGGCAGGTATCTCTGCAGTATGATAAATCTTCTGGGTATGTACCCAGAAGTGATATAACTGTGTCAAGTGATAGGTTCATTTTGAGCCTTTTAAGAGTTCTCCACACTGCTTTCCATAGGGGTTGCATGAGTTTGCATCCCCACCAGCAATGGATGTTGTTCTCCTTTAGCCAAAACCTTTCCAGCATTTGTTATCATTTTGTTTTTCTTGATCATACCCAGTTTTACCAGGGTAAGATGAAATCTTAAAGTGGTTTGATTTGCATTTCCTTAATTACTACTGATGTTAACACTTTTTAAATTTTTATTTATTATTTTATGTGTATGAGTGTACTGTCTGAATGTAGGTTGGTGCACCCATGTCGTGCAATGCCGCAGAGGTCAGAAGAGGGCTTCAGATTCCCCTGGAACTGGAGTTAAAGATGATTCTCAGCTGCCATGTGGGTGCTGGGAATCGAACCTGGGTCTAAGCCATCTCTCCAGCCCCCCCCCCTTTTTTTGAACACTTTTTAAGATGCTTCTCAGCCATTTTAACTTTGTGAAGTCTCTACTCCATCTTTGGTTTGGGTCATTTGCTTCCTTGCTCTTTTGCTTTTTGTGTAATTTCTACAATCTGGATATTAGACCTCTGTCAGATGTGTCACTGGTTGAAGATTTCCCCCACTCTGTGGGTTTCCTCTTCACTTCTTTGATTATTTCTTTGGCTGTACAGAAGCTTTTTAGTTTAATGAGGTCCCACTTGATCTTATTTCCTGCACAACTGCTGTCTGATTTAGAAAGTCTTCTCTTACTCCTATCTCCTGTATATTACTGCCAACATTTTCTTTTATCATTTTCACAGTTTCAGGTTTCACTTTGAGGTCTTTGATTCATTTGCGGTTGATTTTTGTACATGGTGAAAGGTATGGCTTTAGTTTTATTCTTCTGCAAGTGGCAATCTAGTTGCGCCAGCACCATTTGCTGAAGATGCTGTCTTGTCTTTCCTCCATTGAGTCTTCATGGCTCCTTTGTCAATTATGAGGTGGCCGAAATTGCTTGCGCTAAAGTTTGGATCTTCAATTTTGTTCCATTGATCTATGGGTCTGATTTTATGACAGCACCAGGATGTTTTTATGACTATAGCCCTTTAATATAGTTTGAAGTCTGGTATGGTAATCCCTCTCTGAACTGCTCTTCGTGCTCAAGGTTGCTTGGCTCTCTGGGGTCTTTTGTTTTTCCATATGAATTTTAGGATTTTTTTCTAATCTGTGAACAAAGTAATGAAGATTTTATTTGGGATTGCATTGGATCTATATATTGCTTTGGGTAGGAGGGTCATGGTCATTTTTTTTTATTTTATTTATTTCTGTATGTGTATCAATGTACTGTCTGCATGCAGGTGTGTGCACCCGTGTCATGCCATGCTGCGGAGGTCAGAAGAGGGTCTCAGATTCCCCTGGAACTGGAGTTCTCCTGGAATTGGAGTTTCAGACGGTTCTCAGCCACCATGTGGGTGCTGGGGATCAAACCCGGGTCCTCTGTAAGAGCGGTCGGCACTCTTAACCACTAGGCCATCTCTCCAGCCCCGGTCATTTTTACTATATTAATTATTCTAATCCATTAGCATTGGAGATCCTTCCATCTTCTGATGTCTTTGTATATCTCCTTCTTCATTGATTTAAATTTTCCATTGTAGAGATCTTTAGTGACTTTGATCAGATTTGTTCCAAGATATTTTTGAGGCTACTGTGAATGGAGAGGATTTCCTATATTCTTTCTCCAAATGCTTGTTGTTCACATAAAGGAAGGCTATTGATTTTTCTAGATTAATTTTGTGACTTGCTACTTTACTAAAACTGTTAATTACTTCTAGGAGTTTTCTGATGGAATTTTTGCCATCCCTTAGGTATACTATCATGTCATCTGCAAAAAAGGATAGGTTGACCTCCTCTTTTCCAATTAGTACTCCTTGATTTTCTTTTCTTTTTTTTTTTTTTTTGGTCTTTTCGAGACAAGGTCTCTCTGTAGCCCCAGCTGTCCTGGAATTCTCTCTGTAGACCAGGCTGGCCTTGAACTCACAAAGATCCACCTGCTTCTACCTCCCAAGTGCTAGGATTAAAGGTGTGTACCACCACACCCGGCTGATTTTCTTTTCTTGTCTTATTGCTCTAGCAAGGTTTTCCAGCCCTATATTGAAAAGGAGTGGAGACAGGGGGAAGTCTTTCTGGGTTCCTGACTTTAAGGGGAATGCTTCTGTTTTTTTTTCCCCATTTAGAATAATATTGGCCTGGGTTTGTTGTATATGGCTTTAATTATGTTGAGGAATGTTTCCTCCAGTTCAATTCCCTCTAGGACTTTAAATGTGAAAGCACTTTGGATTTTATCAAAGGCATTTTCTTCAGTGATTTAGATGACTGTGTGTTTTTGTCTTTTGGTTTTTTTTTTTATGTGCTTTATGACATTTATTGATTTATATATGTTGAACCATCCCTGCATCCCTGGTATGAATCTGACTTGGTCCTACTGGATGATCTCTTTGACATGTGTCTGTATGTGGTTTGCAAGTATTTTGTTGAGAATTTTTTTTATTATTATTTATTTTTGTATGTGTATTAATGTATTGTCTGCATGCAGGTCTGTGCACCCGTGTTGAGAATTTTTTTAATCCATGTTCATTAAAGAAATGGGTCTATAGTTTTCTTTTGGTTGTATCATTGCCTGGTTTTGAGATTAGAGTTATAGAGTTATGCTGGCTTCATAGAAGGAATTTGGGTGATTTCCTCTGTTTCTATCATTTTGAATAATTTGAGTAATAGTGGTTGTAGGCCCTCTTTAAATGTCATAGAATTCTGCAGTAAATCCATCTGGGCCTTGGCTTTTTTTAGTTGGGAGGTTTTCTATTACTTTTTCAATTTCCTCATATGTTATAGCCCCGTTTAAATTGTTGATCTCTTGTTGGTTAAGCTTTGGTGCTTTCCATGATTTCAGATATTCATCCATTTCTCTTAGGTTTTCAAATTTAATAGAATATAAGTTTTTAAAGTATTCTTGTATAATGGCCTGGATCTTTCCATTATCTGTTGTGATGTTTCCCTCTTTTTCTCTAATTTTGTTGATTTGTAGTTGCTCTTTCTTTCTTTTGGTTAGCTGGACTAGAGGTCTATCTATCTTGTTTATTCTTTCAAGGCACCAGCTCTTGAATTCATCATTTCTTTGTATTGTTTTCTTTGTTGATCTCCACTCTGATTTTTGTTATTTCTTCTTGTCTGTAGGGTTTTGGATTCATTTGTTGCTGTCTCTCAAGTTTTTAGTTGAAATGTTATGGCTTTTATTTGTGCTCTTTCTGTTTTTTGTTTTTGTTTTTGTTTTTTTAATGTGGGCACTTAGTGCTATAAATAATCCCTCTTTGGACTGCTTTTAGAGTGCCCCATAGGTTTTGTTGTGTTGTGTTGTTCTTTTCGTTTAATTCCAGGAATACTTTTTTTCTTTATTTCTCCCTTGACCCAGTCATTATTTAGGAGTATGTTGTTTAGTCTCCATGAAGTCTTGTAGATAACAGGGCTTTCTCTGGTGTTGATATTAAGCTTTATGCATTGTGGTCTGATATAATGCATGGGATTTTTTCAATTTTTTGTATTCATTGAGATTTGTTCTGTGTCCCAGTATGTTGTAGATTTTGGAGAATGTTCCATAGGGTACTGAACTGAAAGTATATTCTTTGGTGTTTGGGTGGAATAATCAGTAGATGTCTGTTAGATCTATTTGGTGTATCATATTGTTCAGTTCAGATGTCTCTCTGTTTATTCATTGTCCAGGTGACCTGTCTAATAAGCACAGTTTGGTATTGAAGTCCCCTAATACTAGTGTGTTGGGATTAATCTGTGCCTTAAAGCCCTGTAGTATCATGTTTTTGAAGTTCAGTGCACCAGTGTTTGTTGCATATATATTCATGACTGTGAAGTTTTCATGGTTAAATGTTCCTTTGATAAGAATACAGTGACCCTCTTCATCTCTTCTAATTGGTTTTAATTTGAAATTTATTCTTATTTATATTATAATAGCAACTCATGCTTGCTTCTTAGTACCATTTGCTTGGAATATTTTTCATCTTCTCACCTAAAGATGGTGCCTGTCCTTGAAGGTGAAATGGGTTTCTTGTAGACAGCAAAAGATGGATTTAATTTCTTAATCCATTCTTGCAGTCTGTAATCCATTCTTGCAGTCTCTTGATTGGGGAATTCAGACCATTAATATTTAAAGATCTTACTTAGAGGTGTATTTTGTTTCCCATCAATTTAGTTTCTGTTTGCATTTTTGGTCTAGGTTTGTATTTCCACAGTAATATCTTCATTAATTACTCTCTCTTGCTGCTTGGGAATAGTCATTCCTTTGCTCTGCTCTTCGTATTGCTTCAAGTATTTTCTGAAGTGTTGGCTTTCTGGACATGCACTCTTTCATATTATTTATGTCATGAAATAATTTTCTTTCTACAAATATA
Source organism: Rhizomys pruinosus (assembly GCA_009823505.1). Taxonomy (NCBI): domain Eukaryota; kingdom Metazoa; phylum Chordata; class Mammalia; order Rodentia; family Spalacidae; genus Rhizomys; species Rhizomys pruinosus. The sequence goes on along the minus strand of VZQC01013314.1, from coordinate 1,928,650 downwards.
ATAGACATTTTTGCTGGGTAAAGTATTCTGGGTTGGCATCTATAGTCATTTAGAACTGGGTAACTGTGTATGCTTTGGTATAAGATCTTCTGGCTTTCATTGTTTGCATTAAAAAGCCAGTTATAATTCTGATGGGTTTCCCTTTATATGTGATTTGTTGTTTTTCTCTTGTGGCTTTCAGTATTCTTTGTTTTGGGCATCTTGTATTTTTACTACGATATAGCATGGGGAATTTCTTTTCTGGTCTTGCCTATTTAGTGTTCTTTGGGTTTCTTGTATTTGTCTGGGTATGGCTTTCTTCAGTTTGGGGAAATTTTCTTCTATAATTCTGTAGAAGATCTAGTTAATACCATTATCCTGGGACTCTTCTCCTTCCTCTATACCTATGATGCAAAGGTTTGGTCTTTTCATGGTGCCACATATTTCCTGATTATTGCACTCCTTTGTTTTTTGAATTTTTCATAATCTTTGCTTGAGGATTCCAGTACTTCCATGTTAACTTCCAGTGTTGATATTATATTTTCTACTTCATTCATTCTGTTATTGAGGCTTTTTCCCATCCTTTCCTGTTGACTGGATGAGTTTTCAGTTTCTTTTTTCATTTATCCTGAGTTTTCTTCAGTATTTCCAGCTCATTTTGAAGTTTATCATTCTCTTCTTTCATCTATCTCTATTTTCTTCTAGTTCTTTGATTTGTTTGTGTGTTCTTTAAATTCCTTGAGTTCTTTAAATTTCTTAAATTCTTTGAGTATATTTATGATAGTTCTTTTAAGATCTTTGTCCTGGGTTACTTCTTGGGAGTCCTCATTGTAAGGGTCTTCTACCAGATTGGTATTAGTATTTAGCAGGGACTTATTATTTGGATTTTTCATGCTATTTTTTTTGTTGTGATTTTGGCATGTGGATTTGTTTTGTGGTTGCATTCTGTTATGAAACTCAAGTGTTTCTTAGTTGAGTTGAAGAGTGACTTTGCTTATTTTCTTCAGGTGCCTCTGCTGGCTGCTTATTAGTTATAGGCTTCAGATTTTCACTTTTTATTTTGTTGTAGAGGGACCAGCTAGTTCTCACCCTTCTAATCTAGAGCTTCTCCAGAGGCCCAGGACAGGTAACAATCATGTCAGCTTGAACCTTGCACCATGTGAGCTGAGCATACCAGTTCCCCTGAGCTGGGCCTGGGTCCAGGCCAGTCTGGAGCTGGAGAAGTGGCTCAAGGTGTCTCCTCACTAATGGATTGGGATTCTGGAATATCGCCGGAGCTGAGCCATATTGGCCTCTGGCCTTCTGTCTCATCTGCTGGGTGCTGAGTCCTTTAGTGTGGGAATCTAGCCTCAGGGTGGGTGGGCAGAGCTCTGTCTCACCTTTCAGAAACCTGAGCTGGAGCTTCCAGGAGCTGAGCATGAGCTAATTTGGAGCCAGAGTTCTGGCCCAGTTGCCTGCCTCTGGGTGGGTGGACATGCCTTGTCTTGCCTGCTGGGAGCTGGGCCGCAGGCAGCCAAAGCTGGGCTCTGACTTAGCCCGGACCCCGGAGCTGGGCACCAGCGGATCCCTATCCATGTAAGCGGGAACCGCTATAGGGCATTGGAGGCGGCTTATGGAGCCAGGTGCTGGGCAACCAAGAGTGGAGATGGTGGAGTCTACCAAGCTAGAACTGGAGCTCCGAGGACCAGCCAGCTGAGACTCAGGACCTGGGTGCTGGGCACCAGGAACTGTGCCTGGGGAGCCTAGTGGGCTGGAACTGGGGCTGTAGCAGGGCCTGGTGGCGTATCACCTCCTGGAATTGGGGGCGTGTGTGTGTGGCTCTGGTGGTCATCCTGCTGCTCTGCATGCTTGGGCCTGCATGTTGGGAGATGTTGGCTGCGGGTCTGCCTCCTGCTCCTCCATGTGCACAGGCTAGTCAGGGGTGCCAGGCAGTCCGTTGGCTGAGGGTCCAGCATATGTTTCTAAGATTCCAAGCATAATAAAGAAATCAAAACAAAGAAAGAAAATTTTGTAGGTATAGAAAATGAAGGGACAATTTTAAAACTCTTTTCTGGTGAGATGGAAGTTAAAACACAGTAGCTTAACAAAGTAGAAACTGATTAAAAAGAAAAAGAAGGAAAATGTGAACAACCAAAACTTAGGAAAATAAAAAGAATGAATAACACGAAGTGGTACCGTGTCCCTAGTATTTGTCCCTCACTGCAGTGATGCGGTGCCTCTCCCCTCTTGAATTGTTATGTTATTTGCATCATTCTCCACAGCAGGGTAGCTTAGGGAGGACTAAGAGTCTGGAGAATTCAGAGAAATTAAGTCAGGATACTCTGCCAGATGGGAAGGGTTTCTGAGAGCATAGCCCTCTTTCTGCCAAACAGGTTACTGTGTTCCCTGGCGAAACACGGATACAGCTTCTCATAGTCAGAGCTTGCTGCAAGTTGGGCTCGGAAGGAATGTAGAAGGCACTCCCTTATGTGCCAGCAGGATCCTGTGCTGGGGTCCACAGCACACTCATGGTGTTTACAGCATGACCATTGCAATGGCCAGACGGGGTTTGTCGTTTTCTCTTGTTCAAGTTCTCTGGCCATACTTCTGCTATGTACTCTTGTAGTTACTCTCTTTCAGTCTACTTTCTGTTTGCTTTTCCACAGCCCAGACTTCTCTTTCTGAATCTCCTGATACCATTCTTCTGAGCAGTTCCCTGGAGGCAACAGTTAATGTTGATTGGTAGCTAGAGAAGCAGTATTCTTGGTGGTCGCCACCATCAGGCAGCCTGAGTTTATGCAGGAAAGAAGCGCTGGTACACATAAGTAACATTTGTCAGAGCCTTCGGGATTCTGTGCAAGCAGCTTGGTACCGTGGTGCAGCAACACAAGTCCTTCTTCTTCTCCATCTTTATCCATTGCTTATATGTAATCTCTGAGCTGAATCAGTAATGAAGTAAGTTACTGATCATAAAGTTGAAAAGGTAAGGTCTCCAGGAGCTTCTGAAGCCCCAGAGAACTTACTACTGAGTCTGTCCTCTGCATTCTAGGGAGTTGCTTCATCTCTCATGACCCTAACATGTGGCTAGTACTTCTTGGCTAGTTTTCCTATTCCTGTCCAGCAGGAAGTCTCCGTTATTTTTAAGAGATAACATTGGTAGGTAAAGACATATTGGCCGGCAATTATTTGTGTTAGAATGTATTATCCCGTGTTTCCTTGCTTTTAGAGAGGCTGATGTGACATCTGATATTATTCTGCCTTTGGTAGTAAGTTAATATATCTTTTCATAGTTTTTAATAAAACCTTTTCCTTCAGCTTGTGTTTTTGACTGTTTGACTATGGCATGCTGTACACATTCCTCTCTGATCATGTCTTTTTGGGGTTTTAAATGCCTCTTGTGTTTGGATGTCCATTACTTGGGATTTGGGAAATTTTCTGCTATAACCACATTGAATAAATTATTCACTATTTTAAAGTTTATCTCAGGTCCTTTTTCCCCCTAAATTCTTGAATTATGTTTCATGAACATAACCCAGAGTCCTTAGAAGTTTTGGTCATGCTTATTGCTTTTCTTTGTGCATGTCTGAACCATTGTCTAAGCCTTGAAATTCATCCTCCTGCTGGGTTTGCTTTATTTATTTGATTGATTCCTTCATTTCTTTTTTTTGATTTTTTAACTTATTTTTGTATGTGTATGAATGTATTGTCTGCATGTAGGTTTGTGCACCCATGTCGTGCAATGTCGAGGTCAGAAGAGGGCATCGGATTCCCCTGGAACTGGAGTTCTCCTGGAATTGGAGTTACAGATGGTTCTTAGCCACCATGTGGGTGCGGGGATCGAACCCGGGTCCTCTGCAAGAGCAGTCGGTGCCCTTAACCACTAGGCCATTTCTCCAGCCCAATTCCTTCATTTCTAAACTTCTGTTTGGATCCTTTTCAGAGTCTCTGGTGCCTTATTGAATTTTTCCTTCAATTTTTTTATTTCTGCAAATTACAGAACACTTTGCCAATTTTCCTTCTTTCCTAGGTCCTGAATAATTTCCATATTTCATTCATCTGCTTATTTTAGACCTCTTTGTAATGGCTGATACTTTATACAATTAGGACTGTGGGAAAATCACCTGCCATTTCAACTCTGTCATTATCTTTATGTCCCATATCAAGTAGATGTGAGTGTATGGAAGTGTCAGATTGTTACCTCATGTATTTTGTCTTTGTCACATTTGCACTGCTGTTGGAATCGACATGGCTTCCAGTTTTTATTTTTCTACTTTTTCCTACTTTCTGTTTGTTGGTTTTATTTTATGTGAATCTTGTTGGTTAGTTGTTTTCACATGGATTTTTTCCCTAATACTAGTAAATAGGGAAGCCAACTGCCATACAGATAGAATGATCTGACAGCCATCTTGGTGTCAACTTGCAGTAGAAAACACTTATACATTTCATTTATATCCCCAGCAATATTCAAAGAACATGGTACTAGGGTACCAACTGGGGAAAATTCAGTTTATAGTTTGTTTAGAGCTAAGAGTATCAATAATTAACTAGTAAAATAAGAAGGGAATGAGCAAAGGGGGAAAGAATGAGTAAAGTATGAATGAGAAGGGAATTGTGTGTATCGGAGTGAACTAGAAGGGAGCCTATTGCAGAATATGCTTTAAAAAGGACAGCCACAAAAGCCAAAGTGCAACCTGAAGCACAACTGCATAGTTAAAGTGGAAGAGTCCAAAGTAAGATCTATAACAGGGATAGGTAGCTCAGCGGCAAAGGACTTGGATGCAAGGCCCTGAGTTTGGTCCTCAACACTGAAAAAAGGAATAAAAATATAAAGTAAACAATACAATTTAAATAAATTATATTTTTTCTTGTTGGAATGATGTGGTTTCTGTCTCCCTCTGAATTGTCTTTTGTGTCCATCTCCACAGGTGGCTAGGAAGGCAGCTAGCTCAGTAATTCGAGCAAGTTACTTTATGCATCCTACCTTCTCAGAGGGATTTCTGTCTGGGACATCATCTCTGCAACAGAATCCCTGGTCCTGGGCTTCATCACCTGCCAATTACAAGTTTGTCTCTGGTGTTTGGGGAATTGTTTTTCTATACACAGGGCTTTCTGTGACTGAGGTTCAGAGCTGATGTAGAAGGCCTGACCACGTATTTGTCTAGCCGGGCGTGGTGGCGCACGCCTTTAATCCTAGCACTCAGGAGGCAGAGGCAGGCGGATCTTTGTGAGTTCAAGGCCAGCCTGGTCTACAGAATTAGTTCCAGGACAGCTGGGGCTACAGGGAGACCCTGTCTCGAAAAAACAAAAAAAAAAAAAAAAAAAAGATCTTCAAAGTCTCTTCCCAACCAGCTCAGTTCAAGATTAACAGCTCATTTCCTACAATCCCATCCAGCTCACCCAGACAGTGGTGGGGACCTTACCTCTCAGTTAACTATATATAGTCTTTATTTTCAAACTGACATTTGTTGGGAGATAGAAATTAAATGTCCTTTGGAGGTCAAAGCTCCACTACATAAGCTTCTGAGTTGATTACATTTGAATTGAAGTGCCAGAATCTGCAGAAAAGTGTTCTCTGTAAAGAAATGGAACCGTACCTGCCCTGAGGCAAAATGGCCATCCTACTCAAAGTATATAAAGTAAAACACATCCCTAGGGAAACAGGAGCAGAGTCTGGAGGACAGGGACTCGTGTACAGACCCCCTACCTGGTGCTATGAACATCACAGACCTGGTTCTCTCCATTCAGCTCTATTGTAAGCTGACTTATAAGCATGCTCATGGACCCACGCATGGAAAGGGAAAATCTTCTCCCTTTCCTGGCTGTACCATAGGAGAGAAAGTCCGTGAGATACAGCTTTCTTTACAGTCAAAGCTTGGGTTGTAATACATGAACACAGACTGGAAAAAAACAATTGGGGCGAAATCTCAGCTTTGTGAAAATTTGGGCAAGAGACCACAAATTTTCAGCCTTAACTTTCTCAATCAAAAAGGGAAAAGAATAAAGTCTGTCTCAGGGTATCATTGTGAGCATTAGATGAGATAATGCATGCTCCCATACTCTTTAAACTTTAATGAAAAAGAACAGTGTGACAGAAGATCAAAACTCCCTGGACTTTTAAACCTAGCACAGTTCATCCAAAAATGTTTCCACAGTGAAATAGGAGCTAGATCTTACCAAATTTATATGGCATGGAGGGAGTGAGAAGGTTAATAATCATAGTAGCATTTACTCTGTACACAATGGAGAATGTGGGGCAGGTTTAAGAATCATTTTAACAAATGGCCATATGTATACTGGTTTATGGATAACAGTACTTTCTTACATAGGGTCTCATGAAATGCTTGAGTCTTCTAAACGTCTAAAAATAAAACTGTGTAGCTGGGGAAGTTTTTAAATATAAACCTTATTATAGTCTAGCACACTGGCACCAGTGGTTTGTCATATTAACTGCCTTTGACAAAGGCTGTAGGGAGTAGGTGACAAGATGATGCCAAACATGGAAAGAGAAAAGAGGTCAGGATAGAGTTCCACCTGCCAAGCTCTGAGAAGGCCTGGAGCAGAGAGACTGAACAAGTCTCCTTCTCCACCTGAACCAATCCTGCATGTCATGGGGCTCTCCCAATTTCCAGAAGCAGGTCCAAATATGTAGTTTTTAGGATTGCAGTCATATGGCTCATAGCCCTGGTGTATTATGACCAGAGGTAAAGAGAATGGTCAGTGCAAGTATTTGATCCACTTTGTTCATACAACTTCAGACATGAAGCATTCGAAAGACCTTTTGATCACTTACTTTATCCTAATTTCCAAAATTGTTTGTTTCCTTACAAAAACACAGGTCAACATAGAAAAATGCAACCCCTATGGAAATCAGTGTAGAGAACTCTTAAAAGACTAAACATGAACCTACCATTTGACCCAGTTGCACCACTCCTCGGTGTATACACAAAGGATCCATCCTATTGCAGAGATACCTGCAAAACCATGTTTATTGAAGGTCTATTTACAATATTGAAGAGCTGGAAAGTGTCCCTCAACTGATGAGTGGATAATGAAAGTGTGGTATTTACACAATGGAGTTCTATGCAGCAGTAAAGAAAGGCAACATCATGAAATTTGCAGGTAAATGGATGGAACTAGATGCTGTTATATACTTATGAAGTAACACAGTCTCAAAAAAACAAATGACCTATGGTGTCCCTCATCTGTGGATCCTAATACTAAATATAAATCAGTCAAAGTGAGTAATTGGTCAATAAATATAATACCACATTGACTGATATCACTAAAGATATAGCTTGAAGTATATGTCTCTATTTTCTTCATTTCTAAGATTTCAGAGAAAGATTAAATCCCTTTTTTTAAGTACATTAAAACACATATAACTTGTTATATAATTTAGGAATGTAAAGTTATATTTATTTTTTCCTGCGTGCAAATTTTTGGTTAAACTGTGAACCCCCAAATGTGTTTTAGAATGAACCTATAGTTTATTTTCAGACTTTGTAAATTTGGTACATGTATGGAGTATAATAAAATAAATAAGAAAGATATAAAAAGAAAGAAAGAAAGAGAGAAAGAAAGAAAGGAAAGAAAGAAAGGAAAGAAAGAAAATATATGTGTATATTGTACCCAAATGTATGCATATATATATTGGATTCGTTTTTACATATTTTTCATATTACAGTTTGCACTTCATTATTTCATCTTTTTTGCAAAATTTACTTTTAAGTCAAGCAAGCCTGCTGGTGATCATTGATGATCAAAGAACATTTTATGAAATTTATACAGTTCTCCTTTATCCTTCACAATTACTTTTTAGCAATGTGACTTTGAAGCAGTTGGTCATCTTTATTGACTTTATCTTGTTTTGGGAAATTTTAAAATACTTATTGTTGAATACATTAAAAAAATAAAAATAAATTACATAAATAAAAATAAATTACATAAATAAAAATATTTTATTCAACAAATAAAAATATTTATTAAATTTTCATGTATTTCACACAAAACATCTTAACCATCTTTATACTCCTCCCCCACCTACCCTCTCCATAACCTCACCACCATATCTCATGCATGTTGTCATGTATGTTAAAGTCTATCTAGTCAAGTTAGTGTCCCCAGACATCCCTCAGTTCAAGTTCATTAACTGAGGTCCAATTAGCCTACCTAGAGTCACTCTCTTTAAGACAATCAGCTCTCCCTTACACATACAACACTAATCAGCTTCTAACAGATCCTCAGCTAAGATTGGGTCCTGCTGCCCATTTCCCTAGTATTCTATTGTCTTTTTGTGTACTTGAGTCTGCATGGGTCTTGTACATGCTGACACCTTTGCTATAGGTTAATGTGAGCAAGGTCCCACAAACCTGTAAGACTCTGTCTCCATATGGTCATACACCTCCTACCTTGGCTCTACAATGTTCTTATCTCCTCTTCCACAGTGATCCCTGAGCCCTGGATGATTGGAGTTGAATATAGGAGTCTTGTCCAAGGACCCACACTTTTCAGACTCTTGTTCTGTACACAGTGGCCATTTGTGGCCTTTTGTGTTCATTGCCCTCTGTTGCATGAGGGAGCTTCATTGATGAGAGTAGAGAGATGCATTAGTATTCTTACTACTTGTTCCACCATGTTCCATGAGCCTTAGTTGCAGAGATCCCACTGTAGATGTGCCACTTGGGGTTGGAAACTTCACGGACACTTAATCTCTTTGTGTTACCAGTTGTGGAACTCTGTCTGTTGCAAAAGAGGCTTCTTTAATGAATGGTGCCTGGCATACTTGTTTGTAAGTATAAAGGTCCAAAGGAAGAAAGGGAAACAAAAAAAAAAGAAGAAGAAAAAGAAAAAAGAAAGAAAAATAAAATAAATATAAATGTCCATATAGAGCATATAGAAATTACATAGGTCTAGGAATGTGGCAGCCTTTGGGTTTTCCCTAAGGTCTATAACTCTCTAGCCACGTGTATTTGACTGTGTTTACAGTACCACACGTGTGTTCCTTCCTATTGAGTGGGTTTTAAGCCCAATTAGGTAGTTGCTGATTACCCCTAAGATAAATGTGTCACTACTGCCCCAATATAATTTGCTGTTCCAGTCATTGTTATGGTTACTAAGCCTTAAAACTGGGGTTGGAACACTAATTCATGTTCTCACTTAGCAGCTTGTATAGTGTCCTCTAAAACTATGAGAAATAACCTTCAGGAAGGTGGCTACCAGGTCAGTTTCTGTTACTTTGCCCTAAGTCCTGTGTCCAAAGTGTGTCCTGTCTTTAGCAATAGGGTCTTACTTTCAACTTCTAGGAGGTAATCAAGGGCTGGGACAATAGCCTGTGTTATTTTGGTAGTCTCCTTAACTATTCTGGCCAACAAACCTTGAAGGGAGTTTTCTCCTGTCTGACACTGTTTCTTGTTATAGAGCATTCAGCTATATACTCAGACACATGTGGAGATAGTTTATGTGTACTTTTTCAGTAGACTTTTGAACCAATACATTTCCCTCTAGTTTTTCATATCACTTAAGTGTCACTTATCTCTCCTCTGTTGTCTAACCCTCCCTCTTGCCCCTTCAGTTAAATTACCATCCCCCCTGCATTTCCCCACTTCACCCTTCATAATGCCTATCTCCAATGACCTCTTTCTTGAGCTCCTTCTTCTGCTGTACCCCCATTTTTCTTTGTAGAACCTTCTGTCTTCCCCTCCCATTTCGACCCCCTCATTTACCCATTTCCCCCTTGGTAACACCTGTCTTCTACTGTTCCTCTCTCAGGCGCCTTCTTTCTCTTTATTTCTCTGGTTCCTTTCTATCTTCCTGGCAGTTACATCAGGATATATACTTACATACAAGGATTTGGTGTTATTATGATCCACAAAAGAAGAACATATATCACTTCTTCTGAGTCTGCTACTTTACTAAAAATAACAGTTTCTAGTTCATTCCTTTTACCTGCAAATTTCATAATTTCCTTTTGTGATGGCTAATACTGGGTGTCAACTTGACTGGTCCTGGGATTAAATAAAATGAGAAAGACACCTTTGGATTGGATCATTTGAAGCCGGAAGACCCACCCTAAATGTGGGTGTTACTTTCTGATAGCACCTGCTATTGAAAGCCATGGCAGATGGGAGTCCTTCCCTTTTTGCTGCTTGCCTTCTCTCTGACTGGTGAGCTCATTCATCTTGCTGCTGTGACCAGCCCCTTGGATTCCAGCATAGACTGAAGACTAGCACATTTCCCTGAACCCATCAGGCCTTCAGCACCATATTGGGACTACTGAGACATCCACCCTCTCCACTGTGGTGCAGCCATTGTTGGACTGCTCAGACCCTCTAGACAATGAGTTCCGGGAAAGCCAATAGATGATCTGCATATATACTATATAACATATAGATGTATACATTCATATATCTATATATTATATATAATATATATATACATATATATAATATATATATACATATATACATATATATGTATATATATATATAATTCTACTTATTCTGTTTCTTTAGAGAACCTTGACTAATACACCTTTCTTTATCACTCAGAAGAACTCCATACTCCATTGTATAAATGTACCACAACTTCATTATTTGTTCTGTATATTTAGTGGTTTTGCTATGATATGCCTTGAGGAGTGGCTTTTCTGGTTCAGTGTATTTAGTGCTCTATGGTACTTGTATGAACATGTCTTTCCTTAATTTTTGGAAATTTTCTTTTATACCCCTGTTCAAGATCTGGTCAACACCATTTACCTGAAATTCTTTTCCTTTCTCTATGCTTATGATGCATAAATGTGTTTTTTTTTTCATGGTGTCCCACATTTTCTGTATATTTCATTCCTTTTTTAAAAAAAATTCATGTTCTTCACTTGAGCAGTCCAGTTCTTCCAATTAATCATCCAGTCTTGATATTCTGTTTTCCATTTCATTCTTTCTGATGGTGAGGCTTTATTCTGTCATTTCAAATTGTCTTATTAAGATTTTCACTTCTTCATTGCACCCTGAGTTTTCTTCAATATTCTTATCTCTTTTGTGAATTCACTCAGAAGTTTGTCTTTGTCTTATTTTTGTTCTTTATATTGTTTATGTATTCTTTTTTATTTTCATAAATTTTATATTGAATTTTTTACTTCAAATAGAACACCTCAATCAATCTCAATCATCATTATACCCCCTTCCCCACTGGCACCCTCCTGTCACAACCCCTCCCCTGCCCCTGGAATTCATACATGCATTTCTTTAAGGCCTATTGTGTCAAGTTAGTGGTCTCAGTCATTATTCAGTGCAGGGTCATCCACTGGGGTCTAGTCACCCTATGCAGAGTCCTTCCCTTTAAGAAGATCAGCTCTTCTTCACCCAGTAGTAATCAGCTGCCAATAATTATTTGACAAAGGTTGAGCTTGTTGCTCATTTCCACAGTTCTGTGCTGGAATTTTGTCTGCTTAGGTTTGCAAAGCTCTTGTGCATGCTGACACTATTACTGTAGGTTCATATAAGCAAGGTCCCAGAAGTTTGTGGAACTCTATTTCTACATGGTCATCCACCTCCTCCTGACTCCTACAGTCTTTTCACCCCTCTTTCACAGTGATCCCTGATCCCTGACTGTGTAAAGTTGAACATAGGTGTCTTGTCCAACGACCCACACTCTGCAGACCCTTATTCTCTACACTCTGGCCATTTGTGACCTTTTGTGTCCTGGCCCTCTGTTGCATGAAGAAGCTTCATTAGTGAGAACTGAGAGATTCATTCATGTCCTCCTTACCCTTTGTTCTATGCCTGTGAGCCTTAGGTGTAGAGGTTGCACTGTAGATGTGCCCACTTAAGCTTGGGTAATTCACAGACAATATCTGTGTGTGACCAGTAGGGGAACTCTGTAATAGTCTCTGTCTGGTGCAAAGGGAGCTTCTTTGATGAGTGGTGACTGGGATACTTGTTTGTAAATATAAGGATGCATATTGTGCTCATAGTAAGAAATTACATTTGTCTAGGGATGTGAGAATCTTGGGGTTTTCTCTAAGCACTGAGATCTCTAGCTATGTGTATTTGGCTATGTTTACAGTACCACATGTACTTCCTTCCCACTGAGTGGGCTTTAAGTCCATAGGTAGCTGTTGATTACCCCTAAGATAAAAGTACCACTACTACACGGATGTCATCTGCTGTGCTCATCATTGATATGGTTATTAGACCATAAAGCTGGTGTTGAACCATCCATTGATGTTATCCCTTAGCAGGTTTAATAGTGCTCTCCAAGGCTGTAAGAGCTAGCTTTTGGGTGAGACGGCTTCCAGATCAGTTCCACCTCCATCATCCTGTGTCCAAAATATGTCCTGTCCAGCAATAGGAGCTTATCTTCAAGTTCTGGGAGGAAATCGAGGGATGTGGCATTAACCCATGTAATTTTGGGAGTCTCTTGGACTACACTGGCCAACAACTCAAAGGAAGGTTTCTCCCACCTGGCACTGTTTCTTGCTGTGTAGCCTTCAGTGATACACATGGGCTCATGAAGAGATACTGTGTGTATAATTTGTCAGTAGGTTGTTGGACTAATATGATTCCCTCTGGGTTTATATACTAGATAGGCATTATTTATTCTCTCTCTGTCTCTGTCTCTGTCTTTGTCTCTCTCTCTCTCTCTCTGTATTCTTTAAATTCATTGAATTGTTTGATCTTATTTATGATTATTCTTTTAAATTCTGTGTCCTGTGTTATCTCTAGGAGGGTCTCATTGTAGAACTTATCTATAGGTATGATGGTGTTTGGTGAGAACATATTAGTTTTGTTTTTCATATTATTATGAAAAATCATTTCATATTAGTATGAAAAAAAATCATTTCATATTAGTATGAAAAATCATTGTGGTTTTGGCATGTGTATTTATTGTTGCTACCAATTCACATATGAAACTCAAGCCTTCCTTTGTTGAGTTGAAGTCTGATTCTTTTGTGTTACTGATGTACCTGGGTTGCTTTCTGATTGTGTATGAAAAGTTGGTTAGTCTAGGCTTCAAGTTCTCTCTTTTGATTTTATATGGAAAGGCCAGATGTGTTTGTTCAGGATACTCAAGGGATCTCCAGGAGGGCAAACAGGCCCTAGCTAGTTAGGAGCACTTCAGAAAACTCAGATGGATAGTGCCAAGGTGCAAGGAGAGGAGATGGGACATGGAAGTGCTGGTCTCTACTGGCCAGCAGGGAATCTTGACCCTGCGGTAGTGGGAGAGACTTCAGATTATCCCAAAGCAGAGGGATGGGCCATCCACTGAGAAGCTCACACCCCCCACACCGTCACTCTTTTAAATGGACGTCATGTCACTTCTGATTTTTCAGTTCTACAGTACTACGTGGCTATATCATCATGAAGTCTCTCATCATTACCTTTTTTTTTATTAATTTTTATTTATTTCTGTATGTGTATGAATGTACTGTCTGCATGCAAGTCTGCGCACCCGTGTCGTGCAACGCCTCGGAGGTCAGAAGACGGTCTGGGATCCCCCTGGAACTGGAGTTCTCCTGGAATTGGAGTTTCAGACGGTTCTCAGCCGCCATGTGGGTGCTGGGGATCGAACCCGGGTCCTCTGTAAGAGCGGTCGGCGCTCTTAACCGCTAGGCCATCTCTCCAGCCCCTCATCATTACCTTTTAATATGCTACAATGTTTATGTATTTCCCTCTTGTTTCCTTCTACTAAAATATAAACTCCACGTGGACAGGTACTTTCTTTGCAAAGACCCCTTAAAACTGTCCACCAACACAAATTACCATTCTGTGGTCAGACGCTGCGTGTGTGTGTGTGTGTGTGTGTGTGTGTGTGTGTGTGTGTCCTCCTCGTAGGAAGGCAGCTCTTTGGGAGCAAGGATAGGCACCTTACCTATTTCAGCTGCAATATGCGGCACAGTGCCTTGAACAGTATGCAAACTCAGTAAGTTTCAGAGACAAACAATACTGAGTGCTGTTTTGTACTGCAGTAAGATAGGACTCTACATCTCATCTCAGCAACTTAAGATCCTGTGACTTTGGTGAAGACAAACCTAATATGCTTACTAGCACCATATCTGCTCTAACCCATTATGGTATTATCTCTGTGGCTGGATTATTGCTCATCTCCAAACCAAACTCCTGTTTCTACCTTCATGCTTATTCTCTTCTGCTCTTATAAGCACAGTCAGAATAAAAAGCTAAAGACCGAGTTAGATCAGGACATTACTCAAAAACCCTCCAGGGTCTCTGCACCTTCGTTGAATACAAGCCAAGGTCCATGAAAAAAAAAAAAAGAGAGATTAAGAAGCACAGCATGGTCCACATGCTGATCTCCCATTAATGCCAGACCTCAGCCTGGCTGCTGCCCTGGCTCCCTCCCTCACTCCAGCCTCCTGGATCCTTGCATTCCCAGAACATGGACCTCTCTGCCCATTCTGGTGTTCCTGTACTAACTATTCCTTCCTCTGGAATGCTTCCCTCTTAGGGACCCACACAGCTTACCCATTCCCTTCCAGCCTTCAAATATATCCAAATAGCATACCTTAGGTCTAAGAAAAACGAAATCACACCCCTGCCTGCATGATTCACCCTCTGCTCTATATAGGTTTCTGTTTTGTTATCATGCATTCATTAAACTTAATAGGTTTTGCATAGCATTTTCATGTGCGTAGATGATGTGCTTTGATCATATTCACCTCACAGCACTCCCTCTTTAGCTACCCTTCCCCGTCACCTCTTTTTGGCCCCCTTCTTAACTAGTCCTTATTATTTTTCTTTTAAGATTTTTCTTATCACTTTATCATGGAAGAATATATGGATGCTATGTTAGAGTATGTATGATGTCTATTCTGTGAGTTTTCACAACTAATATCTTAGTTCCATAAGCCAATGATGTATGATTGATTATCAGTGACTGGTTGATTGGTTTTTAATACTCTTTGTCTGTTCCATACCATGAAGAGTGCTTGGCAGTTCTGAAATATCCAATTCCTACTTACTAGTAAGTATTAAACTGATTGTTTCCTTATTTGTTTGTTTTTGTTATTTTTAAGGTAAGGTCTCCCTGGAACCCCAGCTGGCCTGGAACTCACTATGTAGACTATTCCTGCTTCTGGTCTACACTCAGCCTCACAGAGGTCTGCCTGCCTTTGCTTCCTGAGTGCTGGGATTAAAGATGTGTACCATCACCCCTGGCTTGAACTGGTTTTAATACAGAATATTCATTTGCTGTATGCTATGCTAAATCCTTTACCTGCATTCTTTGTTGGAATTTTCAGCATTTTGTTCTGGGGGACTTTCTGCAGTAATAATGAGAATGGTTTCTTATAGGCAGCTACTTTGGACTTTAATTCTTGCTGCATTTCCTGGGTACATGCTCAATCATATTTACCTTCCACATGTTTCTCTTTACTCCATCTGAATAGATGAGGAGAATATGAGTGCTCATTATGCCTTATTATTTGTTGTATTCTGTGAGACTCTGTATGGCAGCCTCTACAATATTATCAGAACAGTGTCAACCACAACCCTAGATTCAAGCATCGAAACCCATCTTGTTTAACTACCTCATGTGAGCATTTCAGATGGAATAGCTGTACATACTATTATAGGTATAAGGTACTCTGTACCCTATTTTACATAGGAAGAATATTAACTGATAGGTTATAAATACCAGGAAAAATGGACTTTCATTACACTTTCCTAAATGTTATACATTTCTCACTGAGTGATATACAGTATTTGTTAAACATTTGAAATACTCAGTTTCTCAAGAAGCATGAACTGAAACAAGTAGCTCACAGACACATGCACTATACGATACTGGGTAAATAGAAAACGTTTAATTTCTGTTTTTGAATAATAAGCTATATCTTCCCCCCATGAATTTGTTACAGAGAAACATCTCTGCATTGTGTATGACAGTGCTCAGAGCATCACTAGGATGAGTGATATATAAGAATCCCTAATATTGGGCTGGAGAGATAGCCTAGCAGTTAAGAGCACTGACTGCTCTTGCAGAGGACCCGGGTTCGATCCCCTGCACCCATGTGTTGGCTGAGAACCATCTGTAACTCCAATTCCAGGAGAACTCCAGTTACAGGGGAATCCAAGACCCTCTTCTGACCTCCATGGCATTGCACGACATGGGTGCACAAACCTACATGCAGAAGTACATTCATACACATACAAAAATAAATAAAATTTTAAAAAATTTTAAAAAAAGAATCCCTAAAATGTAAACAAACGTACGTCCTATCTGGCCATAATAGCTCACATCTGCAATCCCAGCATTGAGACTGCTGAGTCAGGAAGATTGCCAAAAGATCAAGGTCATCTTGGGCCACATGAGAAGTTCCACACCAGCCTGGGCTACAGAGTAAGACCTTGTCTCAAAAAGTAAATTAAATAAGATAGAAAGAAAGAAATGTGTACAATGGCATTAGCATTGCTGTGGAATGCCTTGGTGCTGGGGATGAAGCACAGGCAGCATGCATGCTAAGCATATACTCTACTGCTGAACTGTACCCTCAGCCCTTCAATAGAGTTATTATTAAACACTGTACAGATCAGAAAATGCAACCCTCCTCTCCTGCATTAAATGTCTTCCTGGAGGTGTAAGAACACAGATAAATTTAACATATGTAAAAGATCCCTTCCAAAATTCTCCTTTCCTCCTCCATATCCAAGCCAGTGAGTAGTCTTGATCCATTCCTAATTCTGACTGAATCTGACTGATAATTTTTACTTGGTTCTTTTCTAATCTCCAGAACATAATTTCAGTACTCTGTATTTCCAAGACTCTGTTTGGCCATCCTTTCAGACAGATATGTATTGTCCTCCCCAGGGAGCAGATCTCTTCTGAGCACCTCAATGCTGGGTGTACATCTCCTTTACAGCTCTCATTACATCTGCAAACTACAGTTCATTATTTACATGTTGGCCTCCCCTGTGGGGAAGAGTTGTAGAGAGGATTCATAAATCATATACTCAGGGCTGACTAAATGACTTTTACCACCCTCCTCAGAGCACGGAGCCATTAATGTATGTCAGTAGCTTAGCACAGTGACCAACAGTGGCACATGGTCAATGGCAATGATGACGATTACAACCTGCCTGATAGCATTTCATCTGTTACAATATGAGATGAGTCAGCAGGCCAGGTATATAATTATTTTTACCAAAGCTATTATGGTCAAGAATATTACCGCCAGGGCTCTGAAGGTTTGGAACATAGAAAATTGCTTACTACACACTGAGGAAATTCTTGAACCTCGTGACCTTCTGAGCTGTAGAGGAAAACAGAGCGCTTGAGGCTTCATTTTTCCTAACAAAGCTGTCTAGAGAAATAGGTTAAAACCTAGTTTCTGTGCCAGGAGGCAATAAATCAAAGACAATACTGAGAAAAAAAATGTGTTTCTTAAATACAAATTGCTAACATTTGAGGATATCTTGCTTATGTTTCTAAGAACTCACATACTACTGGTGTACATCAAAATTTAATATAGAGTAAAATAAGTTTATACATAATGGCGAATCCCTCAAGTTTCTATAACAATGTGTTTAGTTGGAATTGGCATTATGACTTCTTGGGTTAAAAGAGTTGATTATTCTTCCAAGGGCACTTTCATTTTGGCTCCATTCATGTATTTCTTAGACAACCCTTCTGTTTTTGAGCACCTACTGTGAGGCACTATGCTGAGCACTGGGAATAGAGTGGTGACCAGGCCCGGGGAAATCCCTACCTCTCCCAAGACAGAGGAGTAAAGATACTGAAAGGAGGAAAGTAAAAATCCTAAGAAATAAAGTTTCAGTCTGGTTGACCTCATGAATACAATTCATGAGAAGGTCCAACATACACTCAGCAGCTGATTCTCTCCAGTTGATTCCAAATAAGTTTGGTTTGCAGAGAGATGGTGATTCTGTGACTTGGTAATGACTTAGTCTTGCTTCAGTATTCAGCAGCAGCCCCTCAGTGCTCGATCCATTTCAGATTTGGGGACAAGACCTCTGCTTGCATAAATGCCAGCTTTTACTAGTGTGATGTCAATGCTGTTGTGTTCCAGCCTTATTCCTGGCTTCAACTCTCTGTCCTTATTTTCTCTTCATCCCATTTCCCTCACTAGATTCTTGTGTGAATTTTTCTCCAGAAGCATTCTATTCAGTTCCCTTTGCAGAACAACATGATAGTCATTATAGATATCTTTGGGATAGGGAAGCAAAGCCTCAGTTGAAGTTATGAAATCTCATCACATATTTAAAAAGCTGGTTTCTGATTTTTCCTTGAATACTTGTCTTTGTGTGAATACATATGAACCATCTTCTTTTAAATGTGTTATGTTGAGGTTTATTTTTATAAAGCCCTTGAACATCCCCTTCAAACAACGTGTAGATCAAAGTTTTAACAAATGTATTAGTTACATTTTCATTTCTCTGATAAAACACTATGATCAAAATAAAAAAAAAGAAGATTCAAGGGAGAAAGTTTATTTTGATTGATGGTTCCAAAACGGGAAGCGTCCATTGTGATGAGGGGGCATGGCAGCAAGCAGCAAACAAAGTTTAGCAAAATGCCAAGAGCTCACATTGTAACTGCAAACACAAAACAGAGAGAACAAAGTGGAGCCAGGCTGCTAGCACTCAAAGTCTGCTCCCAACCCTAGTAACACGCTTCCTCCAGCAAGGCTGCCCCTCATAAATGTTTCTCCACATCTTCAGTCAGTGCCACTGGGCACTCAAATGCTTTAGCCTATGAGGGACATTTTTCATGCAAATCACCATAAATGTAAAGAAATAAATAAATCTGCAATACAAGAAAATACTGTTATTCTTCAAATGTGAGAAGAATTTCTGGTACTTCAGTTTCAGCACTTGTGTTTATAAGCTCTTGGAGCAAGGCTGCCCATGCTCCAGTGACTTTGTATTTACATCCACATAATTTAGTGCACAATCTATGTTTCCTTCTTGATATTTTCCTTCGCTCTTATATTTATTATGTGAATTAGATATGGGCATGAATATGCACTATTTATTACAGTACCTGGTTTATGTTTTAAGCTCTCTGAAAGTTTTAATCCGTGTTATTCCTAAAGCACATGGATTAGCAACACTGCATTTTTTCATGCCCCTATGCAAGGGCTGTATGTCATCTTTGGTAATTTCTTCACTAATACACTGTTTCCCAAGAGTTGGCATGCTATATGGGCTGTTCCTGCATCACAGATCAACTAGGGCGAAGCAGTCAGAGGCTTAGCTCACCATCTCTGTGATGCCATTGACATTGCTCTGTGACTTTGAGTGATGGGATTGCCTCCAGTCAACTCAGTCACTTTTATATATAAGTGGAGTCTTGTAACTACATGCATCTGTAACTGCATCCTTGTATTTAAAGTCCAAGGTGAGAGGATACATGTAAGTTGCTACATTGAGAAATGCTCATCACAGAAGTTCATAAATAAATGTTTGGTCATAATAAAGAAAAAGATGTAACAACCCCCCCTTCCTAGTCTAAGATTCACTCTTCCAACCAAACATAGCAATGGATTCCTGTCTCGACATCCTGCTATAGTTTCTTCTGGTTCTACTTGGTCCCACACAGAACTTCAAAGGTAATCTTCATTAAAAGCAAATTTAGGGGGCTAGAGATATGACTTCCTATCCCCACTAGAATGTGGGAAAGAGATAGGAAGATAGAGACAAAGTCAGGTCATCAGGCTTGGCATCAGGCACCTTTATACCTGCTGTGTTTTTTCATCTCTCCAGCCCTATCTTTTCACAAGAATTGCTGGGGCTTGCTGGTTGTCAGCCTAGCTCCATGTTCAGTAAAAGACCCCAAGGCTAGGAGTGACAAAGCAGGGCAATTGAATTCTTCCTCTGGCCCCCTATGCACAGGCTCACACACCTCAGTGTACACACGTACATACACATATATACAATAAGAACAGAAAAGCAATCTCATATTATTTTTTCTTTATTCTGCAGAATTTCATACATGTATACAATGAAGCAGTCATATCAGTCACCCATTTCTCCCTCCATTTCTCCCCAAATTCAACCAACACTAACACACCCTCCCTCATTTTGCTAATGATTGACACTACTCTGTAGTTTATTGCTATATTATTCTGGAGCACAACCAAAATGTTGGGAGACAGTTACTATTGCATAGAGTACAGAAAATCAAATTGATTTTTTTTATTTCTTTATGTGTATGAATGTACTGTCTGCATGCAGGTTTGTGCACCTGTGTCGTGCAATGCCACGGAGGTCAGAAGAGGGTGTCGGATTCCCCTGGAACTGGAGTTCTCCTGGAATTGGAGTTTCAGACGGTTCTTGGCTGCCATGTGGGTGCTGGGGATCGAACCCGGGTCCTCTGTAAGAGCGGTCGGCGCTCTTAACCGCTAGGCCATCTCTCCAGCCCCATCAAATTTATTTTTATAATAAAACTATATACATCCATCTATGAATACCCAGATATTTTATTCAAACTTTATATGCTTTGGCCTAAGTATGTTAATTGATACAAATCTCTGTATTTAAATTATTCTGCCTTTTTGAAAAAATAGCAGACATACTTTGTTCAGCTCCTATACATAGAAATTTCTGCTCATGTTTGACACTTAACAAAGGTGCCTTTGTGATGCATGTTTTTCAAATATAAGGTCTTTGAAAATTGTCACCAAGGAAACGGCTGGGTAGGTTAGGTATATTTCACTTCTACCTGAAATAGAAAATCTTGCTGTCAGTTATAAATATAATTCTATACAAACCTCTGCCTCCAATAATCTGTGTGTTTTTCTGTTCACACTGGTTTGATTTTAGAAACAGTGCACATACAAAGCAAGTGCCTGCTTCAGGCAGAAGCTCTGATGATACCTGTTCCTTGCTCTGTCTGACCTTGAATCCCTAGCTATTTCTTGTTGTTTAAATTTCTCCCTTATGTCCCATAGTTGGTATTTGTCACTCAATTACAGCTGTAAAGCCCTTTTAATCTAGAGAGTACAATGAAATATTATTTGTCACGTGGAGACTTAATTTTCCTCACGAGACTAAACTTATCTCTGAGGAATACTTCTTTTTTTTTTTAATTTAAATTTTTATTGATGGTTGTGTGGCATTTCGTACATCATTTCTCCAATTCAGATCAGGCATAATTTCCCTTTCCTTCCCCACCACCCCCCACCCACCCTCCCAGATCCACATGTACTTGTCTGCCATAACTGTCCTGCATCTTTTTTTTCGTTTTTTTTTATTTTTTATTTTTTTTTTTTTTAGCTATAAGTGCTAATATTCCATGAGTATCAGCATCCCTTCGTGCAAAAACCAATCTACAGAGTCTTGTGCCCAAAAACGCCTACCACAGTCCCCACCATTCAGTGGGGGGTGACCAGGTTGTTTGTTAAATCAAGTTGATCAAATGAGTGTCCACGACGCTCAATCTGTAGTTTCACGTTCACGGGACCCAATCGTCAGCCTTCTACATTCTACCACGCCCCTCATCTTCCAACTTGCAGGTTTTCCTAGGACTAGAGACAAAGGGCAACAGGTGGAAAGTAAGCAAAAAACTTTGCTATTGCTTCTCTCCTGGGAGCTGTTGCTCCTTGGACTCTGGTTCAATTCTGCTGTTTCCTTTCAATGGGGCTGACCAGTGTTGTTCCAGAGGAGTAAGCCTTTGAGATCCTACTAATGGGAAGCACAAGCAATCTAAGATATATAGAACCGGTATTTAGCAGCACTAATGTTATGGCTGCGTATATCTGATTGCAAGACATTATGTTTGGGAATGATGCTTACTCCATGAATTACCCATATTGTTTAACCCCCTGGATAAATATGCTAAAGGTGGTCTGACTGTTCGGTTATAACATCTTCTAACATTAGGGATGTATTGCTTGTGGCATCAGCACGTGGGTTAATTCTCCAAGGTCAGAGGCCAATGCCCAATTCGATTGGGATATACAGGCACATGGCTGACTCTGCTGACAGTATTTCCAGGCAGGTGAGTTGTAAGTGGTGTGACGGTGGAGGGTCTGCTTGAACTCAGGAGAACCCGTATTTGCTTTATTGGTTTAGTGGCCTTTGTATACACTCTCTGGCATTCCAGAGGCCATCTGTACACTTGCATGTGTGGTCTCAATACATCCCTCCCATGTTAACGTCAGGTCTTCGACAGCAGGGTCTTATCGCCTCTCCTCCTGCAGGTATCCCAACTTAGGGGCAAGGAGCCCTTACCTTTTGTGGGGCCTTGGATCCCCTGGCCAACATCCCCCTGGTAGAACAATCCATTGCTGATGTCAGAGCTCCTGCATTAATATACTTTGCCTAAGTGCATAGCCCAAGGACTTTAGTATTATATTTGGTTCTGAACAGAGTATAATCCTTTTCACAGTTTAACTCAGACAAAATGACATAGTGGGGGCTGGAGAGATGGCCTAGCGGTTAAGAGCGCCGACCGCTCTTACAGAGGACCTGGGTTCGATCCCCAGCACCCACATGGCGGCCGAGAACTGTTTGAAACTCCAATTCCAGGAGAACTCCAGTTCCAGGGGAATCCGACACCCTCTTGTGACCTCCGCGGCATTGCACAACACAGGTGCACAAACTTGCATGCAGACAGTACATTCATACACATACAGAAATAAATAAAATTAATTAAAAAATTTTAAAAAATGACATAGTGAACCCAGTGCTGAGGAGTAAAACTAAGCCAAGGACTGTGTTTGGCCCTAGCCAGAATTCAGAAACCTTGGTCTTTGACTGCACATGTTAGTGCATACCTGTATTCCCATGACTAAGAATGCAGAGGCTAGAGGCCAGGCTGAGCTTAGCCTAGGCTACGTGACAAGACCATGTTTCAAAACACCAAAACAAGACAAAAGGGAAAACCAAACAAACAAAAAGCCTTGGTCTGTTGCTTAAATCAATTTAATTGTTTTTATTCTATAATTAACCCTTACATCAAGTTTTAACTTTTGGGTGAAATCTAAACAGCTATTCCAGGGCTCCTGCAAAGTGATAGAAATTTCCCATAATAAATCTTAATATAACAGTCTTTGTAGAGTCTCTGCCTTGTGTTCCTCACTAGTTTCTCTGAATAGAGATCAATGCAGAGTAAATTGAATTTTGTTGTATTTGTTGTTGATAGGTACTTCATGTACAAAGATTAATAAGACAGCTTTAAATGAGAGCCAGTAACCTACTATAGAGGAACTAGATAGTACGAATTAGGCTGAGGATGTAGCCCAGTGGTAGAGCTAACATAGACAAAGTCCTGCATGTGATTCCTGGTAGTTCAAAGCAAAAGAGTAGAAATAAAAGAGCAGCCTCTTATCATGGGCACATTCTCCTGACTCTTCTTTCAATACCTGAGCTTACCCCTGAAGTCATTTTGTCCACTATTTCCAAAGGATTTTTAAAATCCACCTTTTATAAGGTTCCTCTTGTATATGTGGTGACAGCACAGACTGTATTCCGTGCTCTAAACACCACCTGCTTCTTCAAGTTCATCTTTTGTTGTTTGTCTCTTTCCATCCTTTACATTCCTGCTTCCCTCCAGAACTTCATATTCAGTATTCCTGCCTAGAGCATTTTCCCCATCCTAACCACTTGCTAGCTGATTCTTTCTGTTCTTGTAAATCTTTGTTGTACATAGAGCTTTTTCTTGTAAAATAAATATTTCCTGACCCATCTGAATGTATACTACTATTCTTCTGTTACCTGAACAGATATCTCCATACACAAATTGCTGATTTCCCCTCTGGGAAGGACAGAGATCTTTTCTTGTGTAACAAACACAGTTATGTCTTACACCATGTGCTTCATAACTTTTTAAAAATTAATGAATAAATGAGTTAATAAATGAGTGATAACTACTCTAAAACTTATTTTCAATGTGAAAATATAAAGGCAGACTAGGGTACAGCACTATGCTTGATCTTAAGGTCACTCTGTAGCCTGTGATGACTTGAGATCCTGATCTTCCAGGCTCTGCTTCCCAAGTGCTGAGATTATAGATATGTGCCACCATATTTGGTTCTCATGACTTTGTCTTTAAATAAGCACTCAAAACAGTACCTGAAATGTTTGGTTAGCTACCAGTCAGTGCTATGATGGAAGTGATCAGCACTTTTCAAGTCAGTTTAGAGGTGGAAAGAAACAGAATGGTCTAATATTTTTTAAAGGTGCACTGTATAAACTGCTTCATTTCTCCCATTCATTAAAATATATATTGAAAAAAAACCCAGACTAGGGAAGAATTTATTCAACCCAGAGTATAGTGAAGAGGGATGAAGGAAAGTGAAAAGAAGTGACATTTGGTCTGATCTTAAAAGTTGAAGGAAAGCCTGGTGTGATGGTGCAGGTCTTTAATCCCAGCGCTTGGGAAACAGAGGCAGGTAGATCTTCTGAGAAGGTGGTCAGTCTGGTCTATATAGTGAGTTTCACACCAGCCAAGATGATAAGGAGACCTTACCTCAAAAACAAACAATCAAACAAACAACAAAAGATGAATTAGAAAGGGGTTCACCAGGGATTTGAGAGAAGAGAGCAATCAAATAACCACAAGAGGAAATTGAAGGGTTTGCAAAGGACAGAGGACACCTTCTTGTGCTTAACCTCCTGAGAAGTCATTGCTTCCACCAAGCCCTTCTAGCTTAAGATAATTTGATATTTTTTATATGTGTGCCAAAAGTTCTCTCTGCCCCTACACTGTATAAAGTTTGTTTCTAAAATGAAATTTTAAACAGGATGTTTAAAAATACCATCAGGAATATTTACCTTGTGCTGTTTTGTATAGCATTCTTTTTGTATTGATTTTATTAGACGTTGATTAATTCCTAATATTTGCTAGTCTTTAATGTATATTTTATCGAATTTTTGTGTATTTCATACAAGACAATTTAGCCATCTATGCACCCCCACTATTCCATGCCCTCCTAGCCTCCCCGCTGTGTTTCATCATTCTGTCATTAAAGCCCTTTGAGTCATGTGAGTGTACCCAGATGTCCCTCAGTGCAAGTTCAGCCAGGGGAGGAGGTGTGTGACCATAGGAAGTGAAGTCTTATAGGCTCTTGGGACCTTGCCCTCATGTGAACTTACAGCAATGATGTCAGCATGCTCAAGACCCATGCAAACTCAATATTTGCTATTTTTATTATGTGATAAAGAAGGCAAATTTGTGGAAGAATAGGAGCTAGGGAAGCAAACATGAAGAGACACATAAGCCTGACACCTTACAGTTCTGAAGTTGTGTGATCACTACCATGTTCAGTGTCAACACCTAACACAGTTGTAATGGGTTGGAAAGCTGCCCTCCTCCCATGGGTGCAATGCAACAGTCCTTTTATATATGGAAAGAGACCACCAGAGTTAAACTGACTTAAATGACAGCCCCTTCTCCCTTCTGTCAAATTCCTGTGTTGAAATCATTAACACACAATGGCAGACATTTCCTGTATAGGGAAAGGTTTATAGTGTGATACAGTATCTCTGCAGATTGATTAGCCAGAATAAAGCATGTAAGTGTAATACATTCATTTTAAAGACTGATAGTATCTCATTCGAAAGCATCATCTCTGGAAAGAAGAGAGACTTAGACAAGCAATCAAAGCTCTCTTAGAGTGGACACATTTTAACATTAATTATGGAAACCTCCTGAAGCATTTGGCTTCACACATGTGAACTCCAGCACTTTCAAATAGTAACTCAGTGGCAACAGCCTTATTGGAAAGCCTGAGATAGATGGTGACTTTATTCAGCTTATAGCTTGAGGCAGGAGCAGCCACAAATCCAAGACCCCTGGAAATGCTGATCTTTTCCATGAAGGGCCCCCTCCCCTAGACTTACAAGTGTGACTTACTTTACTACTTTCCAGGATCGCTGTACTTTTCACAGCCTTTCTAATACAAATGGATGATAGCTGGTATTTAGTATAAAGTTATGTCCTTGAAAATATAAGTATGACAATAATAGCAATATGTGTTAATTGTTTCATCACCCACTTTAATGTTTGTTTTTGAAAGAGCCCAGCAAGATAAATATATTAGATTCCCCTTTTTACATGAAGGGGAGAGAAGATTAATGAATTAGTTATTTGTCAAAAATATACAACAAGCAACAATTCAGAGCCAGTTTTTCTGATTTCAGATTCCAGACTCTTGACTACCTCTTTCTACCTTTCTATCTCTCTAGCCCCAACTGACACCTCTGTCTTCTGCCCTATCAGTTTGATGACAGCTAGATCTGAATCCTTTTCTCTGTTTAAGAAATTATTAAGGAAGCTAGAAAGGTCAGAAGCTGTCAGGTGTGCATTTCAGTGTCAGGGCTACCTTTTCATAGTTGCATAATATTTTCCAGGTTAACTAACCTGTCTTACTCTCAGTCCAGAGAATAATGGGTACACATTAAAAAGGGTTGATGGGAATAGTTTGGTGAGTTTCTGCTTAGCACAGTGCCAAGCACTAAGATGCAGTGCGATGCAGCGTTGGTTCCCATGCCATCTGTTTTATTCTATCTCCATGCCTTCCCAATCTACTGCAGTTTCTCCTGTAGCCTTGACCATTCACTGCTTTCTAGAATGCATTCTAGATTTCTTTGTAGACTGAAAGCTCCTCATAAGCTAGAACCCACCAAAGGGTTAGAATAATATGGATGCTTCTTAACGTCTCTGAAAACCCAAGCTCAGTAAATGCTGACTGCACTCACTTGATCAAATATGTGGACACATATGAAAAAAAAATATGTGGTAATTTAGAGTATGAGAGCCAGGAGGAAATGGAATTGGTGCAAACTTAGATAGTTCATGTGCTAAAATTAGGATTCAGAGAAGATTATCATGGCCTCTGTGCAAAGATGACATGCAAATTTGTGAAGCATTTCTTATTCTCCCCCCCAAAAAACTGTAGTTGGAAGTCAAAACATTTGGGCTTCTGAGGATATTTTTACTTTGCTCAACAGGCTGTGCAACAAGATTATAACCTAAGATTAGTAGTATGCATTTATCCTGTTTTAAAACATAAAATGCTTCCATATATGTTTCCAGTTTCTTGATTTTGTTCTTGAAATATGTCATTGATTGAGATTTTGTTTCATAGCCTTCAAAGTTATTCTTGAAACTTTTCAACTCAATTTATAGAATCTCAAATGCTGCCCACCAGAAGTCATGTAGAACCAATGAAATTACTTGGTGAATAAAAGCACATGCCACCAAACCTGAGGACCTGAGTTCAAGTTCTAGGACCCACGTGGTAGAAGGAAAGAATCAACTTTGGCAAGATGTCCTCTGGCCTCCACACTCATGCCATGGTGCATGCAACACATGCATACATGTACACACACATACACACACACGCTATTTAAAAAGTCACAAAGTCCTTTCATTTCACATAGCATAAATAATGTGGACAGAATTGTGGGGAAACGCAGCAGTGATTAAGGCAAGGCAACTCTTTCATTTTTCTGTTTAATTATCAAGGAACTTAAATATTTCATATTCAAAATTATTAGTTCAACAAAGGGCATAGTTGAATTAAACACATAAAAAGAAGCATTTAAAAATTAGATAATTTCAGGGCTGGAGAGATGGCCTAGCGGTTAAGAGCGCCAACCGCTCTTACAGAGGGCCCGGGTTCGATCCCCAGCACCCACATGGCGGCAGAGAACCCTCTGAAACTCCAATTCCAGGAGAACTCCAGTTCCAGGGGAATCCGACACCCTCTTCTGACTGCGGCATTGCACGACACGGGTGCACACACCTGCATGCAGACAGTACACTCATACACATTCAGAAATAAATAAAATTTAAAAAAATATTAGATAATTTCATTTTTTAGTTCCAATTGAGACAAATGTATTTAATCACAACATCGCTGCATTAAAATGGATGTTAACCTGTACAAATTCATCAAACTTTTCTTTATCCGAATTTTCAAAAACTATACTGCAGTGTGTGCTAGTTGGAGTTAAGTATACAATTGACCCAGGCAAGCTCCCAAAAGGAGTCTTTGTGCAAAATAGTCCCATACATGGGGAGCATTATTGTGTAAAGAGTTTGCATGTCAGCTCAAAGAATCATGGACATCAACTTAGAGTCTTAATTAGACTCTAATTCAGAGAACCGTCTGAAACTGCAATTCCAGAACTCCAGTTCCAGGGGAATCCAAGACCCTCTTCTGACCTCTGCGGCATTGCACGACACGGGTGCACAGACCTGCATGCAGACAGTACATTCATACACATACAAAGATAAATAATAATAAAAAAAAAAAAGAAATCCTGCCATTCACAACATAGATAAACCTGGAGGACACATGTTAAATGAAATAAAGTAGACAAATACTGCAAATTCTCATTTATATGGGAAGCATAAAATTAAATTTATAGAAGCAGAGATTCAAATGGTGGTCATCAGACGTCAGGATGGAGGGGTGGGAGAAAGTGCTAGAAAATCCATTTTGCTTAGACCTGAGGAACAAGATCTGGAGGTCTATTGTATAGCAGAGGAGTTCAGCTAATAACAGCATATTATCAACATGGAAGCTGCTGTGCTAGATTTTAAGTGTTCTCGCCACAGAAAATTATTGAAGTGATGCATGCATTAATTAATTTGATTTTACTATGCCATAATGCATAATGAATATACAAAATTCTGTGAAATAAACACAGAAGAATATTCTATGGAAAAATTTAAATCCAAAGGCTACATTATAATGAATAGAATCTGAAGTTCCTTAAACACTAGAAAGCATTAAAATATACCCGGGATTAGGGGAGCTTAAGGTGATTTCAAACACGGTGCCCTTTTTGCTCCCCAGAAGCTGTTTTCAGAGATCTCTGGGCGGGAGAGAAGGAGGCTGCATTTGATTTATAGACGTCGCCTCTCTCCCTCTCAGTGATCCTCAATGATCATTTCTCTCAAGCTTTTGTTTGTTTTTCCAGTGCATAAATAATTACGTGAGGAACCAAAAATAAGGACTTTTTAAAATATAGGAGGCCTTGGGGCCGGAGAGATGGCCTAGCGCTTAAGAGCGTCGACTGCTCTTACAGAGGACCCAGGTTCGATCCCCAGCACCCACATGGCGGCCAAGAGCCGTCTGAAACTCCAATTCCAGGAGAACTCCAGTTCCAGGGGAATCCGAGACCCTCTTCTGACCTCCATGGCATTGCACGACACAGGTGCACAGACTTGCATGCAGACAGTACATTCATACACATACAGAAATAAATAAAATTTAAAAAAAAAATTAAAAAAATATATAGGAGGCCTTACAGAGAAGTTAGAATTTGAATTATCATTATGTTTGCACAACAAACATTCTTACCTAACATTCTTAAGCATTTTGAATATAGTGCTTATGGGCTATTTCATTCCCTCTGCCCTGGCTCAGTAAAAAACAGAAACCATTCAATAAGTGGTTAGTCTTTGTACACCATTCACCAAGTACAGAGTCACTTACATTCTTCCACTTAATTGCCACAAGGTCCAGTGCCATAGATAACATCTGTCTCTGTTCCTCTCAGCCCATTTTATAAAGAGAAACAATACTAAAGCCTAAAGAATGAAATAGTTTATTCCATATCACATAGCTACCAAATGTAGAGGAGGAATTTAAACTCAGGTCTGAGGACTGGGACTATAGTTCATAGTAGAATGCTTGCCTAGCATATTCAAGAACCTGAGGTCTGTACCATACATAGGAAGAGAAAAAGAAACAAAGGAATAGGGAATAAATAAGGAAAGGAAGGAAGGGAGGGAGGGAGAGAGGCAGGAAGGGAGGGAGGGAGGATGGGAAAGAGTATAAAAAAAAGGAAGGGAGGGAAAGAAGGAGGGAGGAAAACTGTTATTGTCTTTCTGAATCCATTGACCATATTCTTAACCAGAAGTCCTCAAAGATGCCTGGGAATTAGAATGACCTGGCAGCTACAGGGTTAGACCTTCCAGAGGGGGAGTTCCTCAGTGCTAAACTGTTGTGCAGTAAGACCAAAGACTGGAAAGCTCTACTCTAAGACATCACACTTAATATCCTCCTCAATCAGTATCTGTTAAATGAACAAATATTGTCTGTCATTCCTCCTCTAAAAGTCGATTCCTCTGGGAATTTATAATTCAGAAATTCTTGAGAAGCTGTGTATAAATTTCCCTTTTTTGCAGGGGAGGAAGTTATTGGAGATTGACTCTAGGGCCTCCTGTATGCTAAGCAAGCACTGTATCACTAAGGTCCAAGGAATGCTTCAGCTCCCCTGACACTGGAGTTACAGATGGTTGTCAGTCACCATGTGGGTACTAGGAACTGGGTAACAGATCCTCTGCAAGAGCAGCCAGTGCTCTTAACCTCTGAGCCATCTCTCCAGCCCCTTAAAATAATGTCTTTAATCTATTTAAAGTTGATTTTTGTACAAGATAGAAGTTGTGAATCTAATTTAATTCTTCTTCAAGAAGAAATACAGTTTTTCCAGCACCGTTTACAGAATAGGCATTTTTTTCAATGCATGGTTTTAGCTTCCTTTGTCAAGAATTAGACAGGCATAGCTTGGCTAGTTGATTTCTGGGTTCTCCCTGTTTTTATGACAGGCAGTAAGCTGTGTTTATCTCTTTAGCTCTGTAGTATAATTGAAGGTCAGGTATTGTGATTTCTCCAGCTGTGTGTTTTTACTCCTTTGGATTACTTTGGTTACTCACAGTCTTTTTTAATTTTATATTAATACTTGGGGTTGTTTTATTTTTTTAGATCTGTAAAATATGACATTAGAAGGGCTGTGGGGATAGTGCAGCTGTTAAAGGCTGAGACTAAGAACCGCAAAAAAAAAAAAAAGAATTTTGGTAAGGATCACATTAAATCTGTAGATTAATTTTGGCAGTATAGCCATTTTCATGATACCAATTTTGTCAATCCAGGGACATGGAAGATCTAGTATCTTACTTAAATGTCTTGAAGTTTTCATTATAAATATCTTTTTCTTCTTTAGTTCAGTGTACTATTAGGTACTTAATTTTTGGAGCTATTTTGAATGCAACTTGGTTTCCTTATTTCCTTCTCTGAGAGTATATTGTTGACATATAAGAAGGCTACTGATTTTTTTAGCATGATTTTGTTTTCTACCAGATTCTGTAGAGTACAGAATAAAGTATACAAGTTTGTAGCCTTTATTTCCTTTATTATTTTGAGGTATGTTTCATCTATTCCTAATATTCTAATATTTCCAGGAATTTTAACATGAAGGCATGTTGGTCTATGTTTAATGCCTTCTGGCATCAATTAAGGTAATCATGTGGTTTCTGTCCCTAACATTATTTATCTGGAGTATTACATTTATGGATTTATGTATGTTCTTGAATTTGGTTTGTGAGTATTTTGTTGAAAATTTTTAGATCTATATTCATCAAAGTGTTTGGTCTGTAGTTTTATTTCTTTTTGTGTCTTTATTTAAGTTTTGTTACCAGAATAATACTGGCTTCATAGACCAAATTGGATAGTTTTCCTCCTTGTTATATCTTATGGAGCAAGTTAAGAATTAGCAAGATATTTTCCTTAAGAGTTTGCTAGAATTCAGTGGTGAATCTGCCCAAGCCTGGGCTTTTCTTTGAGGGGAGACTTTTGATTATAGCTTCTATCTCATTGCCTGAAACTAGTCTGTTTTTTTTTTATCTTCTGATTTTAATTTTGGTAGATGACAGGTATTTAGAAATTGCTGGTTTCTTGTAGGTTTGCTAGCATCTTCAGAGATTTATAAATTAATCTCTAATAATGCTCTGAATTTCGTTGGTCTGTTGTAATGACACCCTTTTGGTCTCTAATTTTGCTTATTTGTGGGGTACTTTTTATCCTTCTTGTTGTCAGATTGGCTAAGGTTTTGTCAATATTGTAAAGAACCAGCTCTCTGCTTGATTTTTGTAGTGTTTATTTACTCATTAATGTCATCCCTAATCTTTATTATATTCTGTATCATATATATATATATATATATATATATATATATATATCCTTCAGCTGTGTATTGCTTTTATTGAGGTTATTTCTTTGCTATCACTCAGATATTTTAATGTGAGCTCTTATCACTATAAATTTTCCTCTTAGGACTGCTTTGTCTGCATCTCAGTGGTTCTAATAGGTTGTGCTCTTGTTGTCACTTGTCTCTAGGATGTTTTTACATTTCTTCTCTGATTTTCTTGGCTGGCCCATTGTTCATTCGCTATGGACTGTTTAGCCGCCATTATTTTTGTGATTTCTGTAGTTTCTTTTATTGTTAACTTATACTTTTATTTCATTTTGGTCATATAGAATGCAATGAATTTTCTTTTTAATTTGTTGAGATTTGCTTTGTGTCCTATGATATGTTTGATTTTGGAGTTTTGTGCTGGATAGCTTTAGTTGTCAACTTGACACACCTGGGTAGAGGGAACTTCATTCATTTGCTTCCATTGGCTTGTCCAGTGCCCACAGCTGTGGGGCATTTTCTTTTTTTTTTAATTTTTTTATTTACTTATTTATGTGTATGAATGTACTGTCTGCGTGTAGGTTTGTGCACCCATGAAGTGCAATGCCGAGGAGGTCAGAAGAGGCCATCAGATTCCCCTGGAACTGGAGTTCTACTGGAATTGGAGTTTCAGACGGTTCTCAGCCACCATGTGGGTGCTGGGGATCAAACCCGGGTCCTCTGCAAGAGCGATCGGCACTCTTAACCACTAGGCCATCTCTCTAGCCCTGGCATTTTCTTAATTATTGAGAGATCTAAGAGGGCCAACCCCACTGTGGGCATTGCCATCCCTGGGAAAGTGACACTGTATTGTATAAGAAGACTGGCTGAGATGCTGGAGAGGTGGATCAGTGGTTAAGAGCATTGGCTGCTCTTGAAAAGGACCTGGGTTCAGTTCCCAGCACCACATTAGTGGCTATAAACAATCCATAAGTTCAGTTCAAGGGAATCTGACACCCTATTCTGACCTCTATGGACATTGCACAACATGGGTAGGCTTACATACATGCAAGCAATACACTAATACACATAAAATAAAAATATTAAATACATTATTTAAAAAAAAAAAAACAACAAAGCAGACTGAGCACAGACCAGAGGAGCAAGCCAGTAAGCAGTGTACCTCTGTGGTCTGTGTTCTAGGTTCCAGCCCTGAGTTTCTACCCCAGGCTTCCCTCAGTGTTGAACTGTGACCTGGGAACTGTAAAATAAAATAAGCCTTTTCCTCCTCAAGTTGGTTTTAATCAGTGTTTTTATCACAGCATTTGAAAGCAAATTAAAACAGGTTCCATGTGCGGCTAAGAAAAAAATGTGTATTCCTTCTTTGTTGAATTTATATTTTGTATATATCTGTTAAGCCAAGTTGATCCATAGATTATTCTAACATATATTTCTTTTCTTGATATTTTATTTATTATTTTTATTATTTTATGTGTATGAGTATACAGCTTGCATGTATGTAAGTACGCCTATGTCATGCGGTTGCTAAGGT
Source organism: Rhizomys pruinosus (assembly GCA_009823505.1). NCBI lineage: Eukaryota > Metazoa > Chordata > Mammalia > Rodentia > Spalacidae > Rhizomys > Rhizomys pruinosus. The sequence continues at coordinate 1,895,257 of VZQC01013314.1, read as the reverse complement.
TTGAAGAGGGCATCAGTTGGGGAATGCTTTGAGCTATAGATATAAACTAGGAGTCATAAGTGAGACCAAGTAGATTCCATCTGGAAAAGTTCAAGGAACAGCAAAAATTAAAGATCAACCAAAGGAAGAGAAACCTGTTAGCCTGAAGGTTGAATGCCCTTATCCAGTATTTTAGGATTAAATCTTATCTCTAGTAGTGTTTGTTTCACAAATCTTTTATAGATGCTTGCTGATTTCATTTCAAAGCTAAAAGCAGAGTAAGGTAGCCATTTAGAGGCCTCCGAGTCCAGCGACTAGCCCAGGCTGGATGTGACAGCACCATCCCTTGACTTCTGTAGCGGGATTTACTCTCTCTTGCCCTTAATCTCTTCCTACCCTCATGCTCCAAGGATATTCCAAAAGGATGTAGCTAGAGTGTTTGTGAAGGGTGGCCCCCGAAGAAGTATTCCAGTCCTTGAAGCCAAATACCAGGTGCTGGGACATATGGGTGACCAGCAGGAGTTCGGTTAGTTCTGATCTGAAGCACCTAGCTGCACACACCACTCACTGTCTGGAAGCCTACATGAGAAGCTCTGGAGTCTTGTCCTGTTCTTCCGTTGGTGTTAACCACTTGGTATTCATGGTTTTCTCCCCTGTCCCCTTGTTTCCAATGAAGTTTTTAAACTAAAATACACGACCTTCTTGTCAGAGTTCTGATTAGCCTTCATCACTTGGACAAATTCAGTAAACCCTTCTCTTATCTCCATGCCTCCACTCTCTTCCTATTCTTCTACCAGAATAACCACATCTCAACTCTGCCCTGCTAAGGTACTCACTGTCAATGGCTATTGCATTGCTTACTGGAAATTGAGCCCTAAACTCTGAGGTTGAAATTCTAAGTCTCTAACGAACTATCATTTCCAACATTAGTGCTCACCCAACAGTTTGGGGCTGTCATTAGCCAGATTCCATTTTTCCCAAAATAGGATCTTTGATTTTTCTTTGTTCTGTCCAGCACCTGCTATTTTCTTGGACCAGGATGCTTTATCTGTTTCTACATCTGTTAACATCCTACCCAGCCTTTATATACCACCAGACCAAGGGTGTTACCTTCAGAGACACTTGCTTCTCTACTCCATGCAGAAAGAAAGGCCCTTGTCTAGACTTCTTATGTAATTAGTGTGTACTGCTTTACATATACTTATCAGAGAGATCACAGATGACAGTGATGATGAAAAAGGTAAGTAAGAAGATAGATGATAGATAATTAGATAGATTTTTCCTGTCATGGAACTCTGACTTTTTTCATCAGTTCTAACATATTATACTAACATATCATTTGAAAGAGACTCTATATTAACTGAGTGAGTGACTCAATCCAGCAAACTGTTTGTACTTATTCCCCTACTGCTTACATCTTGGCCATTGAATAATACTTAGCCTATGTACATTGTATTTTATTAAAGTTTAAGGTCTGAGCATTAGGGGGTCATAGGTATGACTTCCTTTAACAACTATGCTCCTTATAGCCAGAGTATCAGTGAGTGAAATAGACAAAAGACAGGAAAATAGGCTGGCACCAGCCTAAGCAACACCTTGCAATGTGAAAGACAAATTCTTCAGGGGAAGATTTTCAGCAGATGCCAGAGTAACTGGAGAAATTAGTGTGACACTGTACAAAGTATAGATGAGGTTCCGGAGGCAGGAAAGCCTCGGGTGCAGGCACTTGCAGGTGGCTCTGTCTAGGAGTGGATGAATGGCATGAACCCATGTCATCACCAAACAGTCACTCCTGTCTCTGCCTCTTCCTAGGGCTTTCGGGGAAGCGGTTGAGGAGACCTTACCAAGGAGCACCACGCAGTAGATGCTGAAACATCGCACTCCGGAATATGAAACAGTAACATGGCAGTACCTGTTTGAGAGGATTAAAATCCAAAAGACTCCACTTAGAAAGGAACAATGTCCAAGAAAGGGCGAAATAAGGGCGAGAAGCCCGAGGCACTCATTGTCGCCCTTCAAGCTGCCAATGAAGACCTCAGGACCAAACTCACAGATATTCAGATAGAACTACATCAAGAGAAGTCGAAGGTGAGTGGGGGCTACCTGTGGTCACAGCTTCCAGCAACCGTGTCTCTGTTCTAGTACAGCAAGCTCAAATCTGCCCACTGGTCCACTCCAGTAGATTCCAGACATTTGTCAGAAGGTAACAAACCCTGAATACACGTGATTCTCCTATGTGTGGTGGAAAGGAATGAATGGAGCACAGAATACAGAGAAAGTGAGCATGCTCACTAGAAGGCCCTCTGCTCCTCAAGAAGCCTGGTCCAAAAAGCCAAATGGGTTGAAACAACCCCTACTGCTATTATCTCTCAACAGTTCAATAGTCGTGTAATCTTGGACAAATTCCACTCTTGCTCCTTGTAGATTATTCTCCCAGTAACACTTAGGCCAGTTCCTTAAGACTGTGTCATAGTATGCCACGCTGCTTCTCAGAATCCTCCAGTGACTCCCTACCTTCCTTATAGTAGAGGGTTTTTACACACCATTGTAAAGGCTAGCCCCCAGCCTTCTCTTTGACTTATCTTCCACTATATTCTCTTGATCATGCCATATACTTCACGGCAATATATTTATTTATTTGTCTGTTTAGTGCTTATCTTTCTCCAATCTAGTGTAATGTCTGTGAAAGACGAGTTTTTATTCATTTTCTTGGCATTCCTAAAGCCTAAATCATGTTCAGAAAAAATTCTCAATATATATTTGTTGGAGTGAATCGGGAAATTACTCAAAGTTTGCTTATTCTTCATACTTCAGTTCCTTCATCAGTAAAATGTTACTGCTGTTTCATGGAACTAGAATGAGGTATAAGGTCAACAAGACATAATGTACTCATGAGAATCAAGTAAGAAAGTTGATAAGTGCCCTGGGCATTGTCTAGCTTAATTCTCAAAACTTAAGTTATTAGTTTATTATTTTCCCTGGTTAACATTAGTATTCTTCATTCTGTTCTCTCTGCTTCAGTCTGTTGTGAACTAATCTTAAAAATAAATCTTCACTTCTCTTAATGTAATATGTTAAATGGGTTTGCTAAGATGTGCATCATGGGACCTTGTGTATCAAGTAGAGTCATGACTAAGAAATCATTTGAAATATCCAATATGAACATGTCTTTGCTCTGTGTAACCCAGAACAGCCATATTGATATAAAATTCCCTCATTTAGATAACATAATAAGAAAACGTTCTTGTTCACAAACTCACATGCATTCCATTTTTCTGAATTTTCTTGGATCACTGTTAAAATCTAATTTTACCCCCAAATCTATTGCTCCTAGTTTCAGCAATAATAAATGAACTTTGGATCACTCAAAGGCTTCCTGTTTCAGCTAAGCTTGATCTTGGATAAATAAACTCCAATGTGAAGTTTATGAAAGAAATTTCCAGATTTCAATGAAGCAAAGAGAAGTGTTCTCACATTTAAAAGGTGTAGGTTGTGCATCTGAAATCCCAGGCATTATTTGTTTTTCTCTTTTCTTGGAAACAGACTTGAATGTCAATGTTTCTATCTGTAGTTCAGATGATTGAATATGTTTCTGCACATCTGTGTCTTTTCCAAATTCCTACAACAGAATGACCTGGGGACGATCAGAAGAAGCTGAGATTGTTGAACCCACAATCCAAGGATTCTGGTAAAGTGGGTGGGACGAGAAACAGGACTTGTGTTTCTATGAAAGAGTGTTGGCGATTCAGATGGGGGGCTCCAGACTTGGGAATGGCAGGCTCTTCACTGTAAGATTCCTTCCAGGCATCACTGTCTACCATCTGCTTTGTTCATTTTCGCTTTCCCTGGGCCAGTGTAACATTTATAGGAAGTGGGCTCCTTTACTTTTAGTAAAGTCAGGATGACTAATGACACTAATAGGAGTCCTTGGGAGAGAACAAGCCATGAGATTCTAAAGGAATAGGTGCCCTGAGGACCCTACCACTGCCAATAGTCCACACAATCAAGCGCTTTTAAATGGACAGCTCTTGAATTTTAAGGAGGCTGCCTGTCTTCCAGGGCCTGGCAGTGTCCGTCTGACAGGCAGGTGTGATCATTTTTCTCTGACAAGGCCCTGGCAATAGACCCCTTGCATAGGAACACAGACCCCTCTCATCCCCTCTTCTGGTTATCCCATGCCTTCTCCTTTCCTGGTAGTTAATTATAACCCCAGCACAGAATTTAGAACAAAGCCTCCCTGCCTGTCAGCAGCAAAGGGACTGAGGTGGGCAAACAAACCATAAAGCAGTTTTATTATAGATAAATATGATTGTGTTTTCAAAGGAACAGGCTTTAGGAGGAAGAATGAGCAAAGCCAAGATGTGAACTCTTGCCTTGGCTCTGAGTCTTTTATGATAAACTGACAATTTGGCCATTGGGAATGAAGAGTGGAAACCTTTGCAGCAATAGGCCATTACTCATTTTCCCAGCAAGACAAATAATGCTATCGGCATTTACAGAATGGCCCGTGTGCAGAGACCACAGTCAGGAATAAGTGCCTAAGCTCATAATATAAATAGCTAGCTACAGCTTGCTGAATAAATACTCTAGTGCACACACTTCATCCTGTCACAATGTCAGCTCTTACATGTAGCACCTCAGTGACCCTGAGGAGGTCCTCAAGTGCCTCTTTGCTTTCTTTCCTTCGTCTATCAAACAGGACAGCAGAGGCATCTAATTCATGTGACAGTATATGAGGGGGTGAAGTCTGGAGCAATCAGCTAGTGTCAAGCTTTGTGCCCATATCATGCAGTCATCTCATTTGACACTCAGCTCTTCCCTCCCAGCCAAGCATGGCTTCTATTTCTTGCTTACAAATGAGAAAGCCACCTTGTGTGTAGGAGGTGCTCAAACCTACTTGCTGAATGAACTTTTGTGATTTTTTTTTAAATTTTTTTTTTATTATTTATTTTTGTATGTGTATGAATATACTGTCTGCATGCAGGTCTGTGCACCCGAGTCGTGCAATGCCGCGGAGGTCAGAAGAGGGTCTCGGATTCCCCTGGAACTGGAGTTCTCCTGGAATTGGAGTTACAGACGGTTCTTAGCCGCCATGTGGGTGCTGGGGATTGAACCTGGGTCCTCTGCAAGAGCGTCAGTATGCTTTCCTGACAACCCTGTGGTATCGCTACTGCTGTAATATTTAGGTGGGAAACTTCAGGGTAGAGTGAAGAAAGGATTTCCACCTAGGTCTGTCTCTCTCTTTTTTTTTTTTTTTGAACCAGCACTCGGAGCCATTAAAATATGATATTTTCTTCTGTTTATCTTTTCTGTGGATACCATGAGGCTAAAGCCCTGTGCTCAGAGTGTATGGATAACAGGGGTTGAATGAGAAATTGACCCACTGGTTTCTACAAAGGATGTGATTTCTCTCAGAGGTGGGCTACAGTGACAGAAGGGATAAAGATAGGAGCACAGAACAGGGTTCCTAGGTAGAGGCTATAGGCAGCAGGCCTGGGATGCAGGGCTTGGGAGGAAGTGGCCCCAGACAGGAGCTGCAGATGGTAGCAACCTCACAGACTACAAAGCATCTGACACCTTAACCTCGCCATCATCGTAGCAAGCTTGGGACGAAGACAGCATGTGATCACTATTCTGCCTTCACTGAGGAAGAAAATGACGTTGAAATTGCTTCACTCATTTGCTTCCAGTGACAGCAAATGGTGGAGACAAAAATGGCAATTCTGTACTCCTAGAAGATAGCGGAGACCAAGGCAGTGCTAGAGTGCCTGACGGCTGCTCCGCCCCCACCTCCCCTGCTGCCAGTCTCCAAAAATCAGCCAACCACTTTCCGCAGCTCCCAGAGCCTCTGGGTTTGAGGCTCAAATTTGGGAATGTGGTATTTCTTGCTATCTGTTCCTTTGCTCCTGTTTTCAGGGAGCATAGCTGTCTGAAAGCAAGAAATTAGAAAAGAAAGAAGAGAGACAAGGAAAAGAGGAGGAAGGAAGGAAGGAAGGAAGGAAGGAAGGAAGGAAGGAAGGAAGGAAGGAAGGAAGGAAGGAAGGAAGGAAGGAAGGAAGGAAGAGCTTGCCCTTCCTCTTATTAGCAGCCTGCTTGAGTCTGTGGCTCTTCTATTCTCACCACTCTGGTTTGAAAGTCCCTTTGCTGGTTTATTGTGAATTTGCTCTCCAGAAATGTCCAGAGCAGATCATCCGAGGCATGGCTTCTGATAGCTTGATTCGCCTTTGATAACCTCACAGCCCTTTCCTTACCTTTTCCTCTGCCCCAGTTTTTAATCCCAGATCTGTAAGATCACATTAAATCTCAAATCACCACTGTGTTTATCTAAAGGCTGGACTAGAATCCTAACAGAGCAGTGTGAGAACTGGATCAGATATTCATGAATCCTCTTCCTTGGAACCTACTGTGGCCTTCTTGTACCAGGATTATTTTTTCTTAATGATCACTTTTTTCTTCCACAGAATCACTGGGGCAGAAAGGATTGGGAAGCTCGTCTTCACAGTGTTCAGTCTTCCATTATCCTTGCCTTTTCCAGCACATCCCCTACTCCTTATGCCCACATAAACTCCCAACATCTTCTAAGGCAAGATGCTATCCCATCAATACCAGGGAACTCAACATACTATGAGAAACCCCGGTTTAACTTTGGATATTTCTTTCAGCTTGGAAAATAGTTATTACAGACTTAATATAATATAGTAATATTAGTTTTATATCATGGGCACTTACATTTTTGTTGCTGGAGGTTTGATGTAGCATCGTATGATATAATATTGTATGTAGCAATATTCAAAATTAACAAGAAAGGGTTTACTGTTTCTTACCAGTTACTGGCTTTTGATAGATTGAGCCATCCTCAGCACAGGAACATGAGCAATCATCAACCCTAATGGGCCTATGAGAAAACTGAAGCTGACAGAGTAAAGCAGTTTGCCGAAAGTTTGAGAGCAAACAGAGAGGCTTGGGCTCTGGGTCAGACTTGGCTCTGGGCCACTTTGGTCCAATTGTTGTTGTATTTATGTGAATGTTTTTCCTCACTTTCTCAGCTGAAATATTATTGAAATGAATACAACACAGATCACAGAGCTGACATAGAGGTAAATGTATGAATAAGCCTATTCACAAAGGTGCCAACTTGGAGTTGCCCTTACAGAAACATTGCCTAGTGAGAGACTGAACTGCAACTACTCTCCATAAAACATCTTCGCTGCTAAAAAATAATTTTTCTCTCACCAAATAATTTTCTCCATTTCAAAACATCATGTTTATATTTTCATTTCTACTCAGTAACAGTCCTTTATCTTTAATGTAGTCATTTCATAATTTATACTGAGGTATTTAAGTCTACTTCCTTAATGATTCCATCAGTATTATAAACTTCAGAAAAAGACTTCACTACAAAATTGTTATTGGCTCTTAATTCCCCCAAATTTCAGTTACACCCTTGACAACTCTTCAAAGTGAAGCACTTTTCCAAAATTTAAACAGAATAAAAATCATGTCAAGGAACTCAACAAATAATAGCAGTTCCCATGACAACTAATACAAGTAGACTGAAGAAATGTGAAATGTGGCTCAATTCCCTTGAATCATTTTGCTTTGTGAATTCATTTAAGTGACTGACAGGACAGCCAGTGTTTGTTTATATTAGTTTTTGTCTTCACATTGACATTTATTTTCCAAGCATCTTATTTTCAGAAGCTTTTTTTCTCATTTAAATTTTCCTTCTGGCCTACACACAGATGCAATGTTCTGTACCTGGAGAGAATTTGACATAGGTAATTTAGAGTGTTTCTAATTATATCTAATAATATGATTGCCATATATGTCACTGTTCTTATAGTTCTAGTTATATTCCCATTCATTTTAAATTTAATCCTGAAAATAACTATTGCAGGTGGTATTTTTCAAGCAGGGTTCTTTAGATGATGAAACCTAAATCCAGCATGTCTCATCTTTTGTCCATTTCACTGTAGTTTTTCATTATTCTATTAATTGTTAAGTTTTCTTTGGTGAATTATTTCCCTAAAGCCCTGTGGTCATGATGCTCTTTCAAAGCCTAACATAAACATTTCCTGACTGAATGAAGAGAACAAAGTTCCTGTCTCTTGAGATCATATCACATTCCTAATCTCTTATAAAGAAGGTAAACTGATTTCTAAATTAGAAATAAAATCCCTTTCTAAAAGTGAAGGCGTTATCAAGAATGGGAATCAAGAAACATTCCAATAAAGTGAAAGACAGAAAATATTTTAGGGTCTGTGGGCCAGGCAGTCTCTAAAAATACTCAGTCCTTGATTGTATCACGGAAACAGCCTTGAGCAATATGTGAGAGACTCGACAACCTGGCTGTATTCTAATAACTCTTTAGGCATAAAGCACATAGGCTAAACTTATGCTGTCTCACTTCCAAATCTGAAGACATGCTCTTTTATTTGCTCTGAAACAGTGAGAAGAAGACCTAGCAGGTCCTTAGTGGAGCATTGAAGAAGCATTAGCCATTGGAGTATTTTGATGTGGAATTGTACAGAGAATGAGTTGATGCATTGTTGCTTTGGTAATTCCAAGAGCCTGTGTTCTCTAGGATATATGACAAGGCATTTTATTCTTCCCTCTGGTGAGGGGGTCAGCCAGAAAAAAAAATGACATGTGCCCTTTAATTCCAGCTATGTCTTGTAGCTCTTTACTATGCTGTGCTGGCAATCAGTGGGCAGACAGTGGTTCTCTCTTCTAGGAGTTTCCAGTCTGAGGTAGGGATAAGAGGGTGGTGGTAAGGACAGGCAAGCAGGTGCCAAATTTTACCATAAAGAAAATTTTGTAAAAGACCAACAAAGTGCACTGAAAAAAAAAAAATGATAGAAATGAGTTTAGTCCTGAGCAAAGAGGGTTGCATACAGGAAAGGATGACATCTAGCTGGGCTGTGGGGAATGTGAGAGTCGCAAAAGGGAACTGAGAAGTGACAGAAAGTAGAGGCACAGAAGGACAACTGTGTACCATGTGTAGGAAATATCATAGTTCCCTGTACATGTGTAGATGCAGGTGAGGAGAGGGAGAAAAGAAAGGGAGCTGAAGGCCACTCAACCTGCAAACTTGCCCGAATGGCACAGCTGTGGTGTTGGAATTCTGTTTTAGAGTGTGAAGGAGTCTAGGCATCTTGTCAGTAGGCACAAAAATAATCCGAGGACTGAGATTTAGTAAGAAAGCATCACTAGCTATACGAAGAAAGCTATATCCTCTGAGTGAATCTCAAAGAATTCTACAGCAACAGCCAAAAGAAATAGAGTAAGAACTATAAATGCATGCCATGTATGTGATTTTTAATTTCCTATGGATATAATTTTTTGGTGTTTTTGAAACAAGGACTCCCTGTAGCCCCTGCTGGCCTGGAACTCACTCTGTAGACCAGGCTGGCCTTGAACTCACAAAGATCCGCCTGCCTCTGCCTCCCAAGTGCTAGGATTAAAGGCGTGCACCACCACACCTGGTTTTTTTGTTGTTGTTGTTGTTCTGGATGTAATTTTTTAAAGTATAAAAGAACAATTAGTTTTCCTAAAATAATTCATTAAATTTAATTCACTCAAAACCCTATAATTTCATTTTAAATTACTAACAAGAAAGGTTGCATGCTTTATCTTATGCTAAAAGTCTCAAAATGCACAGTACATTTTACATGTAGAGTTCAAGCTCACAGCATTCCAAGTGTTCAGTATGGTACAGAGAAGGTGAGGGGGCTCCAAAGAAGAGGCTGGATGCCTAAAGTAAGGAGAGGTCAGAGGATGGTCATCTGGACATGGGTGGCTTCTGCTTAACCAAGTCTTCTTGGCTGTACATCTATAGCATTATAAAATAACTTTTCTGAGAAAAATTGATGTGTCCGTAAAAATAATATGTTCACAATCCTCTACTTCACTTAGAAAATTCTGCGGTAGTTGAAGGTAAGTAAATTATTGAGGTAAGTAAAATTTCAGACACTCTATATTATAATTATGATGATTTCAAGAAAGATTTTGATTCTTAAAACACTTTAGCTGGAAAAGCACTCAACTATTATTTTACAGAACTTTCCAAATGGAGAAATGACAGAGAATCAATCTCATTCAACTAGACAATACTCCTGGGCCTCCCAAATTGTCTTCTCTTTTCAAAATGTGTGTGTGTGCATGTGTATGTGTGTGTGCATGTATGTGTGTCCACTGAGACAAAGAAACAGGAGAAGGCAAAGACAAGTGTTAGAGAACTGAGTGGAGGAGGCACAGGATGGAATCACAGAAGTGCATGTGTCTTCATGCTTCAGATGCCAGCCCATATACCACAGCCATCTATTAAACAGAGATTGACTCCGAGAAATTATAGCAGCACAAGCCTGCAAGAAGATCTGTAGTACCAGGGAAGCATGACAAAACTCAGAAGAATGTTTTCAACAGAATTCTTGAGAAGTGAAATGATTAGAAAAAAATGCTTACAAAAGTACTAGGAGTCACAGCTTGGGGGACTGCAAGGTCAAAGGACAAGAGTGAAGGATGCAGAGACACAGAGTATGCAGACATACCAGTTCTTAAAGTCTTGTACTAGAGGAGGACCCAACAGATCGCAGGCTTTGGGAGTTTTGTTCATTTGTTTGGCTGATTGGTGTGCATGTATGTGGCTATGAATTAATTTTGGCAATGAACCAAGCTGCTACACTAAGTGAGGTAAGGTCACAATTACTATAACTGTCTTTACTTACTGTCTTCTCCATCATCAGCAGAGTATTCAACATCTGCACTCCTCTGTCCTGAATGAGGCAGAGGGACATTATATAAAATGACTTTAGGCACTTGTTTGTCTGATCACAGTATCAAACTTTGAGCTATCAAGAGATGCCCACACTTTTCAGTTTGGGTCAAACCAGGGTTGTATTACAGTGTCTAGGTGATCAGTCCTAGACTCATCTCCACCAAAGGGAGAACCACCTCAGCAGTACTGCCAAGTTTTACCCTGTGTATCGGTTGCCCCCAGGGGTAATTAAAAAGGCTCATTCTCATAGGTTGGAGAGGGAGTTTGGGATTCAGCATTTCTAACAAGCTTCTGGGTGGCACTAGGGCTGTTCATATATGGAGTAGGAAGCCCCCAAAACATCAAACGTTTGTCTTCTCTTACTAAGATAAACATCATAAGCATTTCCCTTTTACGTACCATATTCACAGCTTTAAGGCCTGTGACTTCCTTTCTTCTGAGCAGACAGTAGCCTGGGAATTTTTTTTTTTTTTTAATACATGAGGAATTAAGAGATCACAGCAGCCTGGGAGCACACTTTTCCTTTGAGGAACCTGCCTTTTCATCCTTTCACCTCTCTGCCTTTAGGTTTCAAAGCTTGAAAGAGAGAAGACTCAAGAAGCAAAAAGGATTCGTGAGCTGGAGCAGCGCAAGCACACAGTCCTGGTGACAGAGCTCAAAGCCAAGCTCCACGAGGAGAAGATGAAGGAGCTGCAGGCCGTGAGGGAGAATCTCATCAAACAGCATGAACAGGAGATGTCAAGGACAGTGAAGGTGCGGGATGGGGAGATCCAAAGGCTCAAGTCTGCTCTGTGTGCCCTCCGCGATGGCAGCAGTGACAAAGTAAGGACAGCTCTCACCATCGAGGCCAGGGAGGAGGCCCGGAAACAGTTTGATGCAGAGCGCCTTAAGCTCTTGCAGGAAATTGCTGACCTGAAAACAGCCAAGAAGCAGGTGGATGAGGCGCTGAGCAATATGATCCAAGCGGATAAAATAAAGGCTGGGGACCTTAGGAGTGAGCACCAGTCTCACCAGGAAGCCATCTCGAAAATCAAGTGGGAGTCGGAGCGGGATATTCGGAGGCTGGTTAGTAATTCCATCCAAGTAACACAGAAACTTGTTCTTTCCAGAGATCAATTTGCTAGGCTAGGTGTCTCCTTATCACTGTATTCTCAATAACAGCCATGTTTTGGCCCAAAGCTCTATCCAAAATACAAAACAGATTGTTGTTTGGTAGAAATTGGAATTGCAAGATGTAAGAGATTTTGGAATCACCCTTCTCCCAGTAACTGAATTTGTCCAGGCCCATATAGACAGTCGGTATTTAGGCAGTGACCTGTTTCCTGGATACCTCATAAAAATCATTCTAAATTATAAACTGTTCCAAAGTTGTGGGTTTATAAGTGGGTTTTCCACTTATAAACTTCCATTGAGTGTTTTACAGTACATAGGTAATGATTCTACAATGTGCCTGAAAATAGTTCCTGCTGCAAACCTCCTGAGTGATTAAGCAGCTCTGTTTTTCCCAGGAACCATGTCTGAAAGCAGAACACAAAGCTATACAGTCCTCTTTATTTGAAAAATAGATCTGCAGGGTGTGATGGCATTTGTATTTAATCCCAGAACTCGGGAGGCAGCAGGCCTGTGAGTTCAAGGCCAGCCTGGTCTACATAGCGAGCTCCAGGCCAGCTGGGACTAAAGGGAGACCCTGTTTCAAAAGACAAAGAGAAAAAAAAAAGAAAAAAAAGAAAAATAGGTCTTTCCTCAAATAAACAAAGGACATTTGTTATGAGCCATTATACTTTTTAGTTGGATGTTATTCATAAGCAGCTTCTTTGGTGTTTATAATTTTCTGGACTTCAACCCACATAGAATTAACATGTATAGCCCACCCCACCCAAGCCCCTCCCAATGCTAAAAAGTAAAAAAAAAAAAAATGTATCATACAAAGCTACAATGTCCTACGTTAACCTTATTCAATAACCTTAGGAGAAACCTTTATACCCAGCTACATGCAAAAGTTCAGGGTTAACTAGATCTTCACCTATAGAATGTATTTAATAGTCTTTCTTTATGCACAGCACTTTATCCTAGTTTGCTTTGTCTTGCTGCAGTAAACACCATGGCCAAAGCAATGTATTTCACTGTACACATCCAGACAAAAATTCTTCATTGAGGGAAGTGGGGCAGGAAGCAGGGACCACTGAGGACGGCTGTTTGCTGGGCGGCTTCCTCTGGCTTACTGAGCTACTATTTCTCATACACCCCAGGCCCACCTGCTTAGGAATGCCAACCAACTGGACTGGAAAATGCCTCACAGGCTTGCTCACAGGCAATTCTGATGGAGAGACCTCTTCCCTCTGACTCTAGTTTGTGTCAAGTCGACAAAGAACTAACTAGCACATACTGCTCTAGGGAAAAAAAAAAAAAAACTTCCCCTCTTTTGTCTTCTAGTCCTGAGAGATCATTTTCTAAGAATTCCTTTTATTGTTCTTTGGCTTCAAAAATTCAAATGTCTCCTAGGATTCAAATTTTAAGTTAAAAACAGTTACCATAGAACATTTTAAATGTTAAGCCAGTATGATTTTTTTTTTTTTTTTTTTTTTTTGGTAGTTTTGAGACAGGGTCTCCCTTTAGTCCGCAGCTGGCCTGCAACTCTCTCTGTAGACCAGGCTGGCCTTGAACTCACAGAGATCTGTCTGCCTCCACCTCCAGAGTGCTGGGATTAAAGACGTGCGCCACCATGCCCACCATGATTTTCTTAGTAGTAAAATAACAATGTGATTGTAAAATGCTACCTTTGCCACAGTTTCTGAATTTTTACCTGCAATTCATTCTCCTGCATTGTTTGACAATAAAAGCCAAATGCAGTACAGAAACACTGGCCTCGGCTCGGCTTTTGGTTTCTGAAATGACCATGGCTGATGAAGGAAGAATCAAGATTGAAAAATATGGAGTCATCAGGTAGGTAAAGTAAAAGAAAGCCTTCAGTTAAATATTTTTGTCTGCCTTTTGATGTGCAATTTACACATCATCATAATTGTTTCTATGACTTCTCTCCAAGCACATTGCTGAAGTAGATATGAAATTCTTCTAATTAACCACATGAATTGTACACCATCTGAATGAAGACTGGTTAAAAAAAATCAGATGGGAAACTGTCTCATTAGGACGTGTGCTCTTTTTGGCATTTTCTCATCTTCCTTACTTGTCATAATTGTCACCCACACACAAACCTTTGGACCCGGAAGGAAACAGAGGAGAGCTGTTCTTCCTAGAAAAATTTCCCAGGGAATTTTGGAATATGTTGTTTTTTTCCACCTAATTGGTGAGTTCAATACACTTGCCTGATTCCTGATTTTTTCTGTATCAAAGGCAAATAAGAAGGTAAACTTGCACCCATAGTAAAATGGAATTTCTTTATAGCATTGTTAAATAAAATGTCCTGGGTGTCATTTAATTCAGATGGACGAAATCAAAGCCAAGGATAGAATCATCTTTTCCCTGGAAAAGGAACTGGAGACGCAGACTGGCTATGTACAGAAACTCCAGCTGCAGAAGGAGGCTTTGGATGAACAGCTCTTCCTGGTCAAGGAAGCAGAGTGTAACATGAGCAGTCCTAAGAGAGAGATTCCAGGAAGGGCAGGGGACGGGTCTGAACACTGCAGCAGCCCGGTAAGTCCACTCAGGTCGAAGTTAACAATGCAGAAGTCATCTTTTATTTAGCTCCCAAGTTATACTTTTCACTTAAGCTCTTTTCCTATTTATAAGTACAAAGAAATCAATTCTATCCCCTACCATAAAACCAGCTAGTACCTTGGGAACAGACTTTTCTAAACTCTCAGACAACAAAGTGGTCTGCACTGCATTAGCAGATCATGTGAGAGTTGTGGGTCTCTTTGAATCTTTCATAGAATTTTTCTAGCCCAAAACAAATCTATTATAAGAATCATAAGTTAAATAAAAATATTTACCTCTTGGCAAGATGGGTTATTTTCCCAGATGTGAACAGAGGAATTGACAAAGACAGTTTATCATTTACAAGAGGTTGAAATGTCTGCCTGTAAGAAAGACTGAACCATTTATAAGCATAGAGTAAAAGCTTCTGGTTGGACTGAAATTGCCACTTCTTTTACTGGATGTTCATCATTTTATATAAAAAAAATTCACGTGTACAATGAGAGACATCAGCTTGCATGTACCTGGCTTTCAAATGATTTAGCTGCTAAAAAGATAAAAATCTATTATTTAGGAACAGAGATAAGTTGCAAAGTATTACTTAGAACAAAATAATGAATAAGTCATGAATTTGTTTTTATGGTACATAGACACACACACACACACACACACACTTTCTAGTAGATGGTGGAAAGTATACTGATCTAGGATGTAACACATGGAAATTTTAGTGTTCTTACATTTAATACCTACATGTCATGTAGCATAATTATCAAGAAAATGGACTATTGAATTCAACCTCTTGGTTCATATTCTGTATCTATTACTAGCTGAGTAGCCTTATACAAACCATTTCCCTGCTTTCAGCTTCTTTACCTGTAAAGGGAGCCCATGGTGGTTTCTGTAAGGCTGGGTCTAAGGATTAGAAGACATACCACATAAAAGTAGAGCACTGTGTTTGACACATAGTGCTGAGAGTGTTGAAAACCAATATCCAACACAAGAAGACTTGGACAGGTAGAAGTGCCCTGAATTTGGCCTGCTTTCTTTGCTGAATCATTTGAACCATAGTATGACACTAGGGATGTATTATGTGTGTAACTGCTCCATCAACAGTGTACCACTATCAAAATGAAAGGTGATAACAGAATTGCAAGCATGCCATCATAGTAATGGTCTTACAGCATGGAATTAGGCCAGAACGAATGGATAAGGTGATTTGTAACCATTCTGTCAGTGGGGAAGCAAGTTGCACCATATAAAATACCTCATTCTAGGTTTTTCTGTGTACCCTGCTTTTTCACATAAGGATCATATACTTCTCCTTCCACTGATGTTTTTCTTCCAGGACTATATAGGAACTCACACAGACTCATGTCTATTCCTAATCTGTCTGCTCTGTAGCCAAAGGTCATAGTAAGAGATCTGTCTGTTCTGTGGGACAATATACCTCCAAGACAAATAGGGATGCTCTTGGAAACTCATGCAATAACACACAGCATGAAGCTGGTCACTGTGTAAAAGGCTCTGATTCGCCGATTCAACCTTCTGCTCCCTCCTCCCACCAACACACACACTTGCCATGATTTGGGCTCTGGGGATTGTCTGTTGCATAGCATTCATTCGCACTTTCAACCAGTCTTGATCTGCAACACAAGTGGTAAGTGGTAGGTGTAATAACGGGAGACTGTCTACTCTCCTTTGAGCAAAAGAACATTGACCTGTCACTTCATGAGCCAAACAGGAAGATGTGAGCCTGTTACTTGCATGAATGCAATGCCAAACTTTGAAAACTGTTATTGAAGGGGCACTCATTTTAATTTTTATCTATAGGATTTGCGAAGAAATCAAAAGAGAATAGCTGAATTGAATGCTACTATAAGAAAATTAGAAGACAGAAATACCTTGCTTGGAGATGAGCGAAATGAATTGGTGAGTTGTTATCAAAATATTTTTAGTATGTTTTGCTAAGAATCATGCTCTCAGAATGTCCAACTTCTGTCAACACAAGTGTCTATCACCTTTGATTTTTTTAACTTAACTGCATAATAATAATGCCTTACTGTCTGGCTTTGTTTGCTCAGTCAGCATTGTCTTTGAGATTCACCAGTGAGCCAAATGTAGAACTGCTCGCTTTCATTAATTTATAACATCTGCTTAGGGTAGCACAGCACATGCATCCATTCTGTTCTTACGGGATATTTATGGAACTTCTGCATACATTTAAACTATTAAGACTGGGATTGCTACGTGACTATGATTTTTTAAAAAGTGTCTGTTGCCTCAGGGGTATAATTTTGTATCATGCATGATGTGGTCAGCTGTTTCCTAAAATTGCTGTAACACTTTACGTTCTCAGCACTGATGTACAAAGACTACAGTCTTTCTGCATTGTACCAACATACACAGATAATTGTAACTTCAGCTGCTTTGGTGGCCATGAGGCATACTCTTGTTCTGATTTTTTTTTTATTTTAATTTTTATAGTTTCTAATGAGATTGGGAGAACCTTCAGGTGCCCTCTAGCTCTTTGGGTTTCCAGGATAAACTGCACTTAGGCTTTTGTCACTTTTCTGCTCTGCTTTATTTTTCTTACTTATATTAGAACATTTTTAAATCACTTGTTGGAAAATATATTGAACATATTGCTCTATGGTTTACATTTAATTGAGTTGTTTATATAAAAATTACTTCAACCTTTCCATTAAAAAAATACTCATGGACTGGCATGGTGGTGCACACCTTTGATCCCAACACTCAGGAGACAGAAGCAGGTGGACATGTGAGTTCAAGCCCAGCCTGGTCTACACAATGAGTTCCAGGACAGCTGGAGCTGCACAGAGACCCTGTCTCAAAAAGATTAAAAAAATACTCATTATAGGCCATGATTTCCTTCCATTCTTGGTTTTCAGTTTCCATTCACAACTTTTGATATAATACTTTGTTATTCTATATTTCTAGTGTCATGCAGTTCCTTCGTTGATCTAAAATTGTGTGGCTGTTTCTAAATATTTAGAGATGTTTAAGTGATCCCGTTACTAGCATGCTTTGCCCTCACCACACTTGGCAGTCTTTCATTCCTGTGGGATTTATTGAAACTTCTTTCATGGCCTCAGCATGTAGTCAGTTTTAGAAGAATTTCAAGTCTTTAGGAAATGAAGCTGTGGACCATCCTTGTCCATTCTAGCTCTGTTCAGTTTGTCGTCTCATATCATATTTTCTAGATCCCTCTAATACTTTTGTTTACTTCTCCCATTAGATTTAACTGTATCTCCTCTTAGCTCTGCCCATTTTGCTTTAATATATCTGAAGCAACATTACTTGATGCACATAAATTAATATTTATCTGTGTTTTGGGCATATTGACCCTTTCCTCATTATTAAATATTTTTGGTTTTGAATCCAACAAATACCTGAAATATAGCAGGTATTTCTAGTGTTTACATGAATTTCTGTGCATTAATATATATGTACATACATAGATGAATGTGCCACCATGTGTATAAAATTTCAATCATTTCCTATTACATATTAAAGTATAACTTTCAAAAGGAGCATTCTGTTGGGTCTGTGAGGGACTGCTATGAAACTGTGAAGACTGTGTGCCATGCTAGAATTAGTTCTTTCTCTTTGTGCTTATTTGCCTTTTCTATTAATAGTATGCGCTGAGTAGACTTAAATATTTAAAACACATGGCTTTAAGCTCTAGAAGCAATAAAGGTTAAAATAATAAACCAAGTGCATTAATTTGTCCTTACATGCACTTGGTAGTTAATATTAATGATTCATACACTGAAGCTCAAGAACTAAGAATTATGCCAAAAATCCAATTTTTACCTTTGCTGTAAAATTTAAGTTTTCACATTGGGATAGGGATGGAGCTGAAGAAGTGCTAAGAACCACAAAGGGATTTTTTTCCCAAGTACTCTTAGACAGCTTTTTCTTCCCTGAATACCCTTCTAAAATTATAAACTACTTTTAAAAGTCTTATTGAATATTCTGATACATCCTTCCCTTTCCCTTGTCCTTGATATTCACATTCAGAGACATTCTTATGAAGATAATGAAGTAATCATTAGACATTTAACATGGAAATACATTCTTTCTAGCTTATTTGGCCTAAAGTACATCAACCAAATAGAAGACAACACTCATAAATTTAGAGTAGTGGCGCTAAACTAGGTTGATTTGGTTAACATATTTATTTGTCACGTCTGGAACTGTGCTGTTGTCATCTAATTGGGCAGCCTAGGAAGCAGAGAATAGAGCCTCTGACAGCAGCAACATAAGACACAACAGCCTTAGTGAGGAGATTTCAGCAAGACCATGGGGAGAGGTGCAGGGTTTGGGAGACAGTAAGGCTTGGATCCAGGTCTTGTTGAGACTAGTTAATGACAGTACAGTTCAATCATGTTGCTCTGTTTCTCTGAGCCAATGAGAGACCATTTCTGGTCCAGAGACTAGGATGAACATGGGAACATGGACTGTGATGGGAAAGCAAAAGGGATCATTTCCAATGGCAGCATCTCTGTGGAAGCTCTGTTAAGGTACCCAAATCTAAGGGTTGTGAGAACCATGATGGAAAGCCAATAGACTCAGAATGATGGATCATAGTCTTTAATTTTAGCACAGAAGAGGCAGAGGCAAGAAGATTCCCACAAGTTCCAGGCCAGTCAGGTTTATATAGTGAGTCATAGCCTAAGAATTACATTGCATGATCTCATCTGAAAAAAGAAAAGCAAAGATAGAGAGGAACATGGAAGATGAGAGGAGAGAGAGAGAGAGAGAGAGAGAGAGAGAGAGAGAGAGAGAGAGAAGGTATTGGAAAAAATTACAAGCAATTGATGTTAAATGGAGAACCATAACATAGTGAGCAGTCCTGTGAGCCATCTCCAGGGTGCTTGCTTCCTTTCCTGCCCCACTTCAACCTCAAGATAAAAGAAACTATTTTAACCCATTTCTCCACAGTTAAAACGTGTGAGAGAAACTGAAAAACAATGTAAACCTCTCCTGGAAAGGAACAAGTGCCTCACCAAGAGAAATGATGAACTAATGGTTTCTTTGCAACGCATGGAAGAGAAACTAAAAGCCGTAACCAAGGAAAATTCGGAAATGGTGTGTATCACAGAGTCTGCAAAAACTGTAGCTTCCTCCTTGCCTTCACTAACCTGACTTACTGTTGTGGTTTTTCTGAGATTGTTTCTAATGTGATGCTTGGATTTTCCCTTAAGTAAGCAAGGAAACTTTTAAGGAAGAAAGCAAAAAATATTCTGCCTCTAAATTTAGTGGAGCTTCTAAATTTGCAGAACAGAAGGAAAGTGTCCAGGCACCCACACACTCTTCAAAAGCTTGGAAATAGAGAAGCCAATCCTCTGTGTGGCTCTTCAGCCACAGAAACTTCCTTCCAAGATTTTGTTAGCATTTTCCTTATAAGCCTGTAGAAAGATGTCATACCTGCCTTCTAAGGATTTATATAATAGTTTGGAAATTGATATCACTTGTATTATGTATAGCTTGTAAATATGTTAATGTACTACTGAAAAGGACTTCAAAGTAGCTGTAGAAATCTCCAGAACACCCCAAAGGACTTTAACATATTCTAGCAGATATAATGTACTTGAGGATTCTGACTGGTGTATACAAAAGTGTTGAAAGTGTTGAAACTAGTGGGACAGTATTCAAAGTTAGCCGGAGCCCTGTTTCTACAAATATAATAATAACTAAAGTCTTGGATTTTTAATTTTCTCCCTTACTTTCTTCTTTTCCAATCAAGAGAGAAAAAATAACATCTCATCCACCCTTGAAGAAATTGAAATCTCTAAATGACCTTGACCAAGCTAATGAAGAACAAGAAACAGAATTTTTGAAACTTCAGGTCATTGAGCAACAGAACATCATTGATGAGCTCACAAGGGTAGGTGAATCCATCTGTACCGCTGAGCTACTCTCCAAGGACAGGTAGCCAACAGATCAACACATACTGGGAGCACTTGATAATTATGTATTAACCCCAAAGCCCTTAAGCTCAGTCTGCAATTATATACAAGAAATCTACTCTAAAAGTATTTTACAGTATTAAACAGGTATATGTCTACTAATTATAACCATTTGCCAACTAGTTTGGAAGCACAATTAATGACTACAAACCACATTAAAAGAACTTTCAAACGCAGGGTATGCAGTATCTTGTAATTCCTTTTAAGTGTCATCTGAGGCTCAGCAATTAAATAGTTCTCTTACAGTATCAGTACCCTATCTTCTTTCCAACGCTTATTGGCATCTAGTAGATTGATAAAAATGTTCATGAGTAACCAACAGCATCATAATTAACAAAGCAGGAATTCCAGTCTTCACTTTTCTGTTTAATTTACACTTCTATGCCATTTGCATACCAGACAGTTGAGATCCCTGTTAGCAACACCATAGAGTGAGACCTTTAGATGTCTTTAGGCTTTCTCCTTTTGCCTTTCTGCCTGCCCTTAATTCTGTTACATCCTTGCTACCTTTTAGTTCAGGAAGAACTAAGGCCTGCAGACTTGAACCAGTAATAAAGGGCAGGAGGGCTTTTAGTTAGTAATATCCAGAGGAGACTAAGCAAGATGATGTATTTTCACTGAGATCAAGATTCTAGCTTCTGTTTTGTAATTAGTTTTTCACCCTTTAAAAATTTTCCATTTTGATTATATGCTACAATGTATAGCCACTGATTAAGAGAGTAATCTAAATACCTAATGCCTAAATTTTTAAAGTCTCAGTTATATTGAGGTTGTGTGATAAAAATATTTTTACATATACAGGCAAAGATTCAAGTGTTTGAAATCATATTATTTTTCAAATATGGTGTGAATCATGAGTCACTCATGTTACATCTTGATATCTCATAAATCTCACATATTAGTCTATGAATTTACCTGGCTTTGAACATCCTGAGGTTAAGCTGTAAGTTTTCTGATGATCACTGATTATATATATGTATATATATGTATATGTAATTATATAATTATATATATATGTATGTATCTAGTTTAAATTTGGAGTCAAAACCTGGAGTACTTACTGAGTAAATCTCAGGTTCCCCCAGCATCTACATTCACAGAAAGAATGAATGAAGAAAATGATCACGATTTGTAGGTATTCATTGAGTTTCTCAGAAAATCACACCTATCTCTCTCCCAAAATAAAACAGAAAGAAAACTAGGTGACTCTAACCAAATAGACCCTCTGCTTCCTATCTCATCCTCACAAGTGTGGTGTCCCACACACAGTCAATTAGATAGTTGTCTCTGCCTTACAAATGACAAGATGTAAATAATAAATGTATGCTTTATTTTGAAATAACATTTTTTCAACACAGATTCAAAAGAATTTAGGGTACTGGAAAGCAACATTGTGTTTTGTGAGAATCTAACTATTTTGAGTGCTTCTTGGTTTTCTAGGATAAAAGGAAGGAACACAGTTATTCCCAAGTATAAAGTTCTCAAAAACATTTACAAGCCAGGAAATACAACATGCATAATCTGAATATATTTGCATAGTATAACCAAACGTTACTAAATTTTATAAAATAAAACCACACTTTAGATAAAAATGTAAATAAAACAATCCCTCAGGAGGAAAAAAAATCCCGTCTTTGAAAATCAGAATAAGAACCTGGAAAAAAGACAGCTCAGTTCTTGCAGCTCTTCCAGACACCCGTAGCTCAGTTCCTAACACCCACTTCGGGAGGCTCCCAACCACCTATAACTCAAGTTCAAGGCTATCCAAAGCCCTCTTCTCTCCTCTGTGGGCAAAATAAAAACAAAAACTATAAGGAATTATGTATCAACTCTGGGTCTAAAAAGCCCTTATCCATTTTCTAGGACCGAGAAAAGCTCATCCGTAGGAGAAAGCACAGAAGAAGTTCCAAGCCAATTAAGGTAATTAGAAAACTAGATGATTGGTCATGTACCACAGATAGCTGGGAAAGAGACCTTCCTGCAGAAGTGTGATAAGTCAAATGCTCTTGAAAGGCAGCAAACCATGATCTCTGCTTGTAGAAGAAAATCTCTCATCTTGACGTTTCTCAGTATGAAAATGCCTGTGTTGTTATATTTTAACCTAAACGGGTTTGATTTAATAGGACTTTTTCTTAATAGAAAAGCCACTGGTTTTAATGTTAAAAGGTTTGCCAGATATTTTGGTAAGTTATCCTCCAAGAACATGTGATTAATATCTTCTGTCAAATAACTTTAGTTTCCAATGCCTAGTCTATAGTTGATTAATGTCTTTATATTATTCACTTGGGCAATATTATTGATAATGGTATTCTCAATCTACCAATATCTTTATAGCCTCAGTACATATGACAAGATTCTCAAGCTTGCTGTCTGGATTCTGTATTTAATATTTTTACCAATATGTCACTTGATTTGGTCTGGGGTTCATGGCCAAAGTAAAGATCCAATTACCTCCTTCATGTGGATGCCTGGGTTCCCAAAGTCCCTTAGGAATACTTTAAATACTAAACAGAGTAAGGTACATGAACTCATCATAACGTAAAGTGTAATGTGATAGGGTATGATGGTTTTCAGGAGACAGCCAAATATTCACTAATTTCCTTTGAGTCAGAAATGAAAGAAAATGGGTACTATAGTCATCCTTAATATTTTTGTTCCATCAAAGCATTACTAAAGACCTTGTGATCCCTGTGCTACTCCATATCTGTGTTATTTTTGGTAGTTTTAATACATCAACTTCTCATACATTTTTTTGTATTTTTGAGACAGGGTATCCCTGTAGCCCCAGCTGGCCTGGAACTCACTCTGTAGAACAGGCTGGCTTTGAACTCACAGAGATCTGCCTGCCTCTGCCTCCCGAGTGCTGGGAAATTTTTGGTGTTTTTGAGACAGGGTCTCCCTATAGCCTCAGCTAGCCTGGAACTCACCATGTAGATCAGGCTGACCTTGAACTCACAGAGATCTGCCTGCCTCTGTCTCCCAAGTGCTGGGATTATAGGCCTGGGCCATCATACCTTGTAGTTTTTCATACTTTGAATTGTGCTATTAAATAAATGTTTTCCCTCCATTTAGAGGCCCATTTTGGACCCATTCATTGGCTATGATGAGGACTCCATGGATTCAGAGACATCATCCATGGCCTCCTTTAGAACAGACCGGACACCTGCTACTCCTGATGATGACTTGGATGAAGTAAGCATTTCCTTTCCTTTTGTCTTGAAGGATATTGTCATTAAATCTTTCCTTGAGAGTGAGGAAAACCACAAAATAATCTTTTGAGAGTGGCCAATCTTGAGGCCACATTTGATTTTGATATCTCTTGATAATAATCATTATGTATGTTATATAATTCTCTTGGAAATTTCTCCACAGTTCAGCCCTATAACTTGAGTGCTCCTTTCAAAATAAAAGTGACTCTCCAAAATCCTTTATCTGAAGGGCTAGGAATGTGAACCAAAAAGCAAGCTTGGGAGGTTTCTAGATCCAAACTAAGGCACTGTTTAACAAAGTGTACTCCCTAGTTTCCATTTATTAGAATCATCTAAGGAGTTCCATTTAAGAGAATGTGCAACTCCAGACTCAAGATCAGAGGAGTGAAATCCTTCAATACACTTTTGTTTTTGTTGTTGTTGTTGTTTAGAGAGGGTCTAGTTTGTCCTAAACTCCTTGTGTAGCTGAAGATGATTTTAAACTTCTGATCCTTCTGCTTCTACCTCCCAATTTCCGAGACTACAGCTGAGCACCACATGTATTTCTGGAGATTGAACCCAAGTCTTCATGAATGCTAGGCAGCTGCTTTACTGACTGAGCCACATTCCCAGCTCTTTGATTCAATTTTAACAAACTGCCCTTGTAATGACTGCATTTTGCTCTGAAGCTGAGAAAAAGATTTTTTTTTAATTTGTTCAGGGTAAAGTATATATACTCTATATACATTATATATTTATATATTATATATAATATGAATGCATTGAAAGAAACAAATTTAATGCTTTAAGGATCCTTGCCTCAAATTTAGATCCAAAATTTGTACATGAATTCTCATTTGTAACTAAAAACATGTGATATCAAGGTCAAATGGCAAATAATTCAAAATGCATAAACAAGTAATTGCTTCTTTTATTAAAATAATTGCTTACCAGCTAAGGGGATTTCAGCCTCATCAGAGTATAGACTGCCATTGTTGGACTATCTGAGCTGTATCATGGAGGCTAGTACAGGGGGATCAAGACAGGATGCATGCTTACTGGACTTCATTTGGGGGACCATGGGAGGGAAAGACCCCAGTCTGGAGCATAAGGACTGGATTGATGGTTGTTTGGGCTTGCTAAGGAGGAACCTTCAAGCACTTCCTTAGGGAAAACAGGACATATTTTAGAGAAAAAAAATCCTCCAATTTCAGGTGATAAGTATATATATGTATGTATATGTTTACATATATATATAACTATGTGTATATATGTATATATATTGATGCAATACAAGTTACAACAACAACAACAAAAGAACTGGAAAAGAAAGAAAACTCTGGAAAGACTCAGAAAAAGATGCAAGACATATATAGCAGAGTGCAGGGACTCAGGTGGGTTGGGGGGCATGGAAAGGGAAGTGACTCTAAATTCGATTGAAAAATGATGTATGCTTTATGGAAAAGTTTAATGACAATAAAAAATAAATTAATCAAAAACATTAAAAAAAAGATTTTTATGCATTACTTTTCAATATTTGTATTCATTTTTTGTCTTGTTTTTCTCTTATGTAGAAACCTCCTTGAGATATACAATACAACCAATGAATTGGGTTTTTAGCTATAAAGTGAGTGAAATAAAGGTGAATAATGTAGAACAAAAGTGAAAAAGTAATATTTGCTTACATTTTCTTTAATAGCTATCTTAAAAATATTTTATATTTATGACCTGACAGGTAATTTAGAATTAAAGATAAAATCTAATAGTGTCAAATCATAACATCCTTACCAAGTGAACAGATGTTACTATTCACACAGAACACAGAACCTGAAAATAGCATAATTATTTGGGGCTTTTTTTTCAAACCCCAAGAGTCTAGCAGCTGAAGAATCTGAGCTTCGATTTCGACAATTAACAAAAGAATACCAAGCCCTCCAAAGAGCATATGCCCTTCTGCAGGAGCAGACTGGAGGCATCATAGATGCTGAACGAGAAGTCAAGGTGAGTGTGTGCTTCAAAGAGGCCTTCCAGTCAACTTACAGAGAGAGCTTCAGAGTAAAAATACTGTAACATCAAAATGTCAGTAGAATGGCTTTCTCTACTCCCTTTTCTCCTCTGAGGCCTTTGAACTGTTTTCTATTTAATGCTAACAAACTTTACATCTAAACACATTAGAACCTGCATTGATCAATGATTTTGTTCCTTTTAAGATAGTCAAATGTATAATTCTTATTCTTATTATTTGAAAACTTACATTTTCAAAGCTACATATTGAATTTTGATAATCTATTTATTTTTTATGTCCTTGCTTAGAAAAAATGTTTTTTTATTTTTCAAAAGTAATTAGCTGGTTTATTTTCTTAGTTAATAAGTGGACAATATTATGTTTACAACTCACCAAGAATTTTCACAGACAATATCTCTTTGGATCCTTGTGATGGCCCCATAGGCAGATACGTTATAAAAGAAGAATTTAAGATACAAATTTTTCTTCTTTTATTTTTTAATTAGCAAGACTCAGAGAAATGATTGGACTTTCCCAGAATCATACCTAATAACTGAGTGGTCTGAGATTCCAGGTCAACCCTTACTGAATCAAGTATTCTCTCTAGTTACATTCTGTCACTCATAAGCTAAGATCGAAGGAAGGAAGGAAGGAGGAAGAAGGAAGGAAGGAGAAGGAAGGAAGGAAGGAGAATGAATGGAAAGAGAATGTATATATTATATATATTAGTATATATATATATAATATATATATTATTATATATTTGTCCTTGCCATGCTCCAGGTATTGTGTTAAGAAAGCTAAGCCACACTACAGACCATAATTTTTTCCTGTTTACAGAAGAAATAAAAGCATAGAAGTTAAAAGTTCTTAATGAACTTGAATTGTTCACCTGAGGCCCTAAAGCTAAGACACGAATATTGCCTTCTATCTGCGGAGCCAAAACTGCCAGCACAATCTACCTTATGGATTCTTATATGAGGCAGGAAGTAATATGGCAATCTAATGGTTTTTATTATACTTCCTTTCTGAAGATAAATTTTCTATTTAGGTTTTGAGTCAGAGCATAAGGTTGGCTGTGAAACAATGGATAAAATTTGGAGAGACAAAATAAGACAAGTTTTCTAGAAAATGAGCTCATTGGACTAGAGGGAGCAGTGGGGAGTTACTAAGGAGGACTTAGGAAACAGTGCTTATGCGACCACAGGTGGACTCCAGGTGATGAGTCACAGTTCCGGAAAGCTGAAGAGAGTGCCTGAATGGTCAACTCCAGAACTGCAGAACTTGACTATTAGTCTGATGGTAAATAGGATCACAAGTATCTTTGTGCAAGGACTTAGATATTAGATCACAGAAGACTGTTTAGAAAGATACTTTAGGCCTAGAAAAATCCTTTTTCCCGTCTCCCACTTGTTGAGTACAAGTAAAGGAAGATGAGAACAAGAAACCTGATGATCGACCATTTTTCTTGTTGAGTTCTGGAATTTTGATCTCACCAGGCTCAAGAACAGCTCCAAGCAGAGGTGCTAAGGTATAAAGCCAAAATTGAAGACCTGGAGGCAACACTGGCTCAGAAAGGGCAGGTAGGCACTTGGTTGCTAGCTCTTCTGCCCAGGGGCAGCTAGTTCTGTCTTGCTTTTCTCTGGGTCACCCCATGCATGGGCCTCACCCAGGACATGACTTGGCTTGCCACAATGCCCTCTCTCAAATTCTATCAGATCTTAAACTACTTCTGTCCCTGGAGCTCTTCTCCCAGAGAGCAAACCCAGCCACAACGGTGGATGAAGTTGGGAAAGAGGGAGAAGGCCAGAGGAAGAGGGCCTGGTCCAAATAGCCTAGAATTGTCACAAACTGCTAAGGCAGTCCCACCCCTCCCCCAGCTCATTCTCTGCTTCTATGCTACATTTATGGTTCTGCATTTTAATGTTTTCCATTCATACGTATCGAACCTGTGTGCATTCTGACCCGTTTCACTTTTGCCTGTGTGGTCACTTCTGAGTCCCCAGAAGGCTGGTCCTGGATTATTCAGACTGTAAAAGATAGGCATAAGTAAGATGCAGAAGGGGTTAAATTTTCTTGGCAACTTTGGCCTCGGAATCTTTGAAGAAGTAGCTGGCAGGGGTGGGTGTCATTCACCAGAACCAGTTACCTTATGTAGGCAAACAAGTCGGGTGGAAAGGATATGGCTCTAGCTAAGTGGTTTGAGGACACAAACTCTTTTGTGGCACTCTGAAATGCTGACTGCACGATATTCTTTGTCAAACAGGATTCACACTGGGTAGAAGATAAACAACTTTTCATTAAGAGAAACCAGGAGCTTTTAGAAAAGGTATGTTGGGCGCACCACCCTAGTGGGGCAGAGGAGAAAATGATGATCCAGGAGCAGCAGGGGGCGCTCTCAGGAGTGGCACAGGGGCCAGGGAAGGGGAGGCTTTCCCACGGCTGCTCTGTCCTCTACTGCGTGCTCTACTGCATCCCATCACTGCCATCACCATCAGTTAAGTGGCATGTGTGCATGGCTCTGTGCTCCACATTGTGTGCAGACTTGTGAGGCTATAATTCTTGCTCTCCACTGATTGTTAAATATATATATATATATATATATATATATATATATATGCTGTGTGTGTGTTGTGTATGTTCACACACATGCATACATCTGTGTGGTTGTTCCCTTGCAGAAAAGAAAGAACCCTGCTACATATACTATGTTGTTTAATGAAGTGAAAGAATATAATTCTATCCCATAATATATTCTCACTTTTAGACATGTTTGCTAAGCTTGGCTGTTTCTTTTCTTTTTCATGTACGGGAATGAATTTTAGATATGTCCAAAGCAAAACAAATCATGTCCAGGAAATCAGTCAACAAACCAAGATACATTTATGCTCAAGAGATTTGACAAACCATAAACTTTTAATTTAATGCAAATTTACTTAATAGAACATTTCAAGATTAAAGGTAGCTTTTCCTTTGGTAGGTTCCTTCTACAATCTAATGAATTATTTAAAAATGATCTTATTCTTTACAGAAACAGACTTTAAAGATCATTTGAGTAAGGGAAATGATGTGTTGTCATATTCCTTTATCATAAAATGGATTCCCAGTATGTCTTCTATATTATTTCCTTGGCCTAAGGAAAGTCTATTCCTTTATTTCATTGAGTCAAAAGAGAAATATTAGACCTACATCTTCTAAGAATAAGTAAAAGGAAGGTGTGATTTAAAAAGCAAAATATTTACTTTAAAGTTATATATTTAAGAAAGATGGATTTGTTGTATAATTAAAGCTCCTTTGTTTATATTTCAAAATTTAGCTTTTCAACAGTCCCTGCATCATGATTCTCATGATTAATGACAAAGGAAGCAGTTCATAAAGATTGTTGGGCCCCTTAAAAGCCAATAATGTCTCAGACATGTGCCCTGTCTACAGGAAGAGGCACACGTGACACAACTGACTTAACTCCAGGAGGATCACTAGAGCCCTGGAGATGAAGTTAGCCTGGAAAACATAGGGAGAGCCACTTTTGGAAAACAATAACAGCAAAACCAGTTTTACAGGCAAAAAGAGAAGAACAAGGAGTGGTTTCTAAAGGGCTGGACTAGAGACCTTAAAGCTTGGCGGTCAAGAATGTATAGGATTTCTTCTGTAGAAAAGAAGATAGGGGAGTGCCATTCATGTAGAGAGATGAGGACAGAGAAACATCCTGGGACAATAAGATTATAGGGTACATCAGAGCTGTCATACTTTTCTGTTGTGTGTGTGTGTACATGATCACATATGTATGTGCAGATATGACACTGTTAACATTTAACATTGGACAATCATGTGGTAACAGATTGCCAAGGCTTCAAATTTCATATTCTGGAGTTGGGTTTCATTCTTAGTAAGTGAAATTCTCAAAGTTTTGCAAATGATAAGTACTGTTTAAAACAGGTGTTGCACATTTCAAACTTCTTACAAAAGTGTATGTCAAATCTTATCCCCCTCAAAAAAAAAATTGTTAAGTGTTTAGGGTATTTGGCATGTTAAATGACTTTACTTGATTGTACCTCATAAACTTGTGCAATTATAAGTTGTCAATTTACAATAAAAACTTATTCCTGTGGCACCTAGCAGTTACATATGAAAAAATTACACTCCTTCATAAACACCTTTAAACCTCCTGCAAGCACATCATGTCTGACCGCCAGAGGGCATGCGAGTGTTCCAAATTCATTGTCCACAGGAGCCCTAACCTTCTGACTCTGGAGCAGATGCTTTCTGCCATTTGTCTCTGGGCCTCACAAAACTCAACTGAAAGACAGCTACCAGGAAAGCCAGAGACTTACTTTACCTCCATCTACTTCAGGATGATTTTGATGGTCTACAGATGATCTTAATCATTGATATTCTTCATGTTTGCATTTTAAAGTTGCTCTTCCCTGTCCTCACCTAACTTAAGGCTTTGCTTTATTAGATAGAGAAACAGGAAGCAGAAAATCACCGTCTACAACAGGAATTACAGGATGCCCGAGACCAAAATGAGCTGCTGGAGTTTCGAAACCTAGAACTGGAAGTAAGGAAATCGTGATGGGAATAAAAGTAATAATGACTGCGCTCATTAAGATCGGGCCTGAACTGAGCATTGCAGTCCATGTTCTCATTTGGACCTCACAATTAGCTCAAGATTTTATAACTATGACGATTGAAACTAAATGACTTAAAAACCTTGCCCTGCTCATGTGATTTGTATGCGATAAAACCTTGAGGAAATTGGCACTCAGAAACTGCCTTTCAGACAAGTTGGGTAAATGCTTTTGAAATAACTTAGATAATAAATTCAAGCCTCCTGATTATTTCATTGCTTTTCAATAATGCCCATTGGGGCTGGAGAAATGGCTCAGCAGTTAAGAGTACTGGCTGATCTTGCAGAGGACCCAGGTTTGGTTCCCAGCAGCCATATGATGGCAAAAAACCATCCATAACTCCTGTTCCAGGGTGTGTGACACTGTCTTCTGTCTTCAGTGGGTATTACAGAATACAGATATATTTACATACAGGCAGGCAATACACACATATAAAATAAAACGAGAAGTAAAATATTTTAATTTTTATTAATTTTTATTTATTTCTGTATGTGTATGAATGTACTGTCTGCATGCAAGTTTGTGCACCCGTGTCGTGCAATGCCGCGGAGGTCAGAAGAGGGTGTCGGATTCCCCTGGAACTGGAGTTCTCCTGGAATTGGAGTTTCAGACGGTTCTCGGCTGCCATGTGGGTGCTGGGGATCGAACCCGGGTCCTCTGCAAGAGCGGTCGGCGCTCTTAACCGCTAGGCCATCTCTCCAGCCCCGTAAAATATTTTAAATAATGTTTATTTTCCACTGACTTTAAAATCAATGAGCAACTATTTCTTGGGCAAAATTTTAGAGTTAATCTTGAATTTTTTAGTAACCTTTAATTCCATAATTCATTTGTACAAAAGAAAGCCAAATAAGAAACAAAAATAATTTATTTTAGGAAATATCTAGATTCATCAGGCCAAATTTCAGGTGCTTATTTGGGGGATTTGTTTTTTAAACAAAACACATATCATACCACATTTCCATAGTGTCTTACAAATCTAGTTGAATGTCTGGGTGATAATTAAGAGTATACACCAAGCCAGGCATGTTGGCGAATGCCTTTAATCCCAGCACTCCACTGGGGAAAGATGTTGGTGGATCTCTGTGAGACAAAGGCCATCCTGGTCTACATAGTGAGTTCCAGGCCAGATGGAGCTACTAGGAGATCCTGTTCCAGTATAAACAAAATTCTCCTTTAAATGTTGTTATTTTGCCAGTGATTTTTTTTTTTTAGGTTATTTCAGATTAGGTCTAGAGAAGAAGTTAGTAATTGGTGTGCTTTGGTGAAGAAGAGTAAGTCATCTTTGCAGCCTGTATACCTTGCTTATAAAGACTGAGTGGATTAAATGTATAGAAGGTTGGTTGTCACCATAAATCTTCATAGCAAGACAGCCATGTGATGTCTGAAGGGCCTAAATATTCATACCATTTAAATTGAAACTTTATTTTCCCCATTTTCCTGATCAAAAAATTTTCAAGGATAGATGACACCATCAATAAATTTTCTCCCATTTTTCTTAGTTAATTATTTTACATTTAATTTAAAAATACACATCTTGAACTTTCTTTTAGCTAGTTACTTGTTTCATTTGTTTTTTTGTTGTTTGTTGTTGTTGTTTTGTTTGATTGATTGGTTTTTGGCCAAATGATATATATTATCTGCTAAAACCATGTAAAGAGACAACTGGTTTAGTGTTTAATCAATTGTTGCTTTTTTTATTTTTTTTTATACATTCTTTTCTGTATTCCAAGGAGAGAGAGAGAAGATCCCCTCCATTTAATCTACAAATTCATCCATTCTCAGATGGTGTGAGTGCTCTACAGATCTACTGTATGAAAGAAGGCGTCAAGGTAGGCAGATGTTGATCTTCCATATTTGTGGATATTTGAAAATCTGGGAGTTGGAAAAGGGAAGGTTGCTTGTTGTGACTGCTCTAGCTTTCAGTCACTACATGTCATTTTGATTTAAGCCATGTAGAAAATAAAAATATTTACATCTATTGGAAAGTCAATAGAACATAAATGTGTGACAGACTGCATAAAAGGTAAAAACAAAGAACAAAGACAGCCATGATTACTTAGATAAGAGTAATATTAAAAAATGCGTAGAATCAATACATGTTTTAAGATAATGAACATTAATTATCTAGGAGTAATATAAAATACATTCAGTACTTCAAGAAATGTATTTCAAGTCAACCATATAAAATATTTTCTGAGTCTTGTTATTGTGAGTTTCTAAGGATGGTGAAATTCATTATCATGGGATTTTTGAGCCAGAGGATATCTTTGAAGTCATCCATTTCACTGTCTCTTTTGATGGATTTAATTTAGGGAGGATTTTTCTCTTTAGGAAGGGCTTAAATGTTATAACATGCTGTTTACTAGATAGAATTCTTTCTTGAGTGCTAGTGGGACACATTTTAAATATTAAGGTTGAGTTTGAAGTGTCTCTGTTCCCCATAAAATATGTTACCTTCCAGTGTAATGAGAGACACTGTGAAGATTTCTTCCTGGGTAGATGTGACAGGCTCGCTGTTCTTTCTGCCCGGTCTCTTTACGTTCTTCATCGCCTCCACCCTGTGCTGAGCAGTATACCTGCTCAAGTTGCCTGTTCTCTGCCCTTGATAAGGAGCCAGGCTTTCCCTTCCCCTTCCCGCGTGGCAGGGTTATGTGACTGTTTGAACATGACTAAATGAGGGGAGCTGGGAACTAATGAGCTAAAAAAAATTCAACAGCACAGTTTGCCTTCTTATCTTCCATGTTAAGCCACTTTCCCACAGTTTAAGCTCCTGGCTGTCCTGGGCTTTGTGAAAATGTTTAAATCACAGCAAGCTTCCAAGTCATTTTTAACTGATTGAAGTTCAGTTGTCTATGACTTTTCTTGGCGTGCTTTTTGCTTAGGTCAATCACAAAATACCTAATCCAAGGGGGAAACCTTATACTCAAGAAAACTGTTTCAAATCTAGTCCAGTTGCTTTAAGCATGCTCAAGCCCTGGAGTAAAAATATTGTTTCCTATTAGATGAACGTAATGCTAACACATTGTTAACAAAGACCGACACTCCAGTTTTCTGGGTGATGGTTAACAGTCAACCAGATCTGAATTCTTCTAATTATAATAAAATTGCATGACTTTTATGCCACCCTCCTCATGCCCAAAATTATGAAAATTGGGCAAAAAGTCAAAACTTAGCTAGTACAGGGAAAGAGTGGCCATACTCCAAGTCCTCACCTCATGCTAGACACACACAAACATCATCACCACCCACATCAGTGTACACAGAAGGTGTCTTATCATTTCCATTTCATAACTGAGAAAACTGAAAATGAACTGTTAAGTAGCATTCCAAGTGTGCACAGCTCATCAAAAGCAGAGTGGCAACGTAAAACTAGATGTACCCGATTGAAAACAGCCAAGGGAAGGATGTGTGCCAAATGCCTTCTCTTTGGAGCTCCACTCCAACTACCTTTGCGTCCACCTTCAATGCATCTCCTTGGTATTACAGGATGTCAACATCCCAGATCTTATAAAGCAGCTGGATATCCTGGGCGATAATGGGGTAAGCACAGCATTGACTAAGTATGGGAAAGATGTGAGGTGGCCCAAACAGAGGTAAGACATGCTTGCCATCATGCCCCATATAAAATAACAGCAAGCAAGACCACATACTGTCTAAGCATGTACCTCCCAAAAGAGAATTCTGCCATTTAGCAAACAACCTGGTAGAGGGGCCATAGGGATCTCTGGAAGGTAGCTGCAGAAATAAGGCATAGCAATGGGCTTTTCATGAAAAGGTTTCAGGTTTGAATGCCTATCACATCTGCAGTGATTAAAGCTAATTACTGCCTGACTATTGCTTAGAGGCATTCAGCATAAAAATTAATCAGTCAGACAGTCACAAAGACTACTAAACACTAGGGTTGTTGGCAGCCCCATAAAAATGAAGCAGACAGCTATAATCCTTTTTTGTTTTTTTAACAACTCCTTCCAGGCAGGGCCAAGGGCCATTAAATAAGGGGCAGGAACAGTCATTGTCACATTAGGTGAATGATACACCTAGTACATTGAAGAAGTCACCATTTTCCCATTGAAAAATTATCAAAGAAAAGTAGAGTAAAATCACCTCAAAAATGCCTATGAGGAGGCTGTTTGTACTTTCTTCTGGTTACTGGTTTTCTCATAGTGTGACTATTAATAAGTCTGCTTACAGTCACATGAGGCTTTAGGCCTTGCATGAACTCTTTGTGAGGAACAATTAAAAGGAATTTGCTGCAGTTCCATGTACCTAAATCCTGTCCCTGGCACACTTCTTTTCCATATTGTAGGTGCCATGGCTTTTACTTTCACCTTATTGTTTTTCTTTTTTTTCTCTCCCACAGAACTTAAGGAATGAAGAACAAGTGGCCATAATTCAGGCCAGCACTGTACTGTCTCTGGCAGAGAAGGTAATGAGTGAAGCTGACATTTCCAATCATCTGTTGCTCAGCTTAGTATCTGAGGAGCAGGGTGGAGGGAGTAAAGAATCTTCTCTGTCCACCCGGCTTTGCATTATTTATTTATTTTACTATTCTTGTTTTTTCTGAGACAGGGTCTCCATGTAGCCCCAGCTGGCCTGGAACTCACTATGTAGACCAGGCTGGCCTTGAACTCACAGAGACAGACCTGCCTCTCCTAAGTGTGGGGACTAAAGGTGTGTGCCACCCAGACCCACTCTGATTTTGCATTATTAGATGCATCATAAATGGGATCCAACCCAGACAGAAAAGGACATAAAGCAGTTTGGGATGGATATATATATATATATATATATATATATATATCCATATATATCCATTTAATAGATATATTAAGTCTCCAACAAAAATACATAATTCATAAAAAGAAAACCTTTAGAATTACATTATTATCAAGCTATCTTAGCAAACTGGGACGCCAATAAAGAAAGGTTTTGCTGAGAGGTAGTGAGGCTGGACTGGCTCTTGTCACAAATTTCTCCAGGGTACTTGCATACCTGTTGTTCCCCACTGACTCTGTGGCTTCATCTCAGCCTACTGCAGTCTCTTCCAACAAGCTCAGCCAGGGCACTGGCAGGAGAAGACTAACATTGGTGTGCTCTGGCCCCCTTGTGTCTAAACCTGGTAAATTCCAAGACAAAAGAAGAAAGCCAAATGGGGAGGCCAGGTACCTCGCTGTTCTCCAGGGTCTCAGGAATCAGCCCGTAGCCAGGTGCACATGTGCACACCTGTAAATCTAGCATTTGGAAAGGAGAGAGGCAAGTTCAAGGCTAGCCTGGTCTACATAACAAGACTGTCTCAAAACAAATCTTTTGTTTTTAATTAGGAAAAGCCTCAGCACAAAGCTGAGAGTCACATGCATGTGTCTGAGAGAATTGTGCTGTATATTTTCATCAAGACACTTTATTAATTTAAAAGGAATACCAATACTGTTAAAAATTAAGTGAAACACTGGGCGAAGCAATTCTCCCTTTCTTTCCACTGGATTTCCCAGCAGAGCAGCATACACGTAGGTGATCAGCAGCTTCTTACTGAAGAAGTGAAAGAATGAATCTCATGTCACTCTTTTTTCTTTTTTTAGATTATTTCCTTTTTATTGAGCATTTATACAATTCATACACTGGTTCCCAATCAACCCAGTCCTCCCATGCCCTAACCCCCCCCCATCAGAACTTGTGTATTACAACATTCAAGCTAAGCCCTGTCCAGTCAAGCTCCCAAACCTAGATATCCTTCTGTTCAAATAGATCCACTGGAGTCTAGTCAGCACACCTAGGGATCCTAGGTAAGGCATGTTCTTCCTCACCCAACAGCACTTAGTCTCTTATAGTTCTCAGTCCAGGGTCAGCTCCCTACCCATTTATCTTGCTCTGCTTTGAGAACTTGTCCCAGTTGACATGGGCCCCATGCCTGATGCCCACATTGTCACAGGTTTACAACAGGTTTGCATGTGAAAGCTCACAGTTGATTGTGGTCATTGCTGCTCTATGTTCTTGCTCCAGCCCTGGCTCTTACAATCTTTCCACCCCTCCACAATGATCCCCGCCTGCACCATGGGTAGGTGAGGTTTACTGTAGGCGCCCCATCCAAGGCTACAACTCTGGGTGCGCCCATTCTTTGGAAGTTGACTACTTGTGGCTTTCTGTTTGCCTCACTCTCTATTGTATGTGGAAGCATTCCTGGTGAGAATTAAGGGGTGCGTTCGTTTTCTCTCTGCCTTCATTCAGTGTGTAGAGGTTCAATGGTAGATGTGTCTCTCAGGAATGGAGTTATATTCAAATGTGCGTGTTCTGTGTCTGACCAGTTACTGGATTCTGCAATGACTTCCATCTTTTGCATAGAGTAGCTTTTGTGATGAGTGGCTAACGGTATGCTTGTCTGTAAAATAAGATTCCATAGTTAGTCTACGGTAAGAAATTCATTTGTCTAGAAATATGACCCCGATAATCTTTTCTCTAAGCTATATGTCCTCTCCAGCCCTGTGCATTTGGCTGAGTTTTTAGTGGCTCTCATGAGTTCATTCCCATTGAGAGTGTTCCAAGTCAAATTAGACACCTATTGACCATCGCTCAGACAACAGTGCCTCTACTGCACCAATAGAGGTAGTTTGCTGGGCAGCCCATCATGGTTGTTAGAGTTTGGTGCTGGATTATACCATTGATTGATTTTCTCTCATAGCAGTGTGCACATTGTCTAGCAATATGAGTGCTTAACTTCAAATAGAAAGGTTTCATGTCAGCTTCTGTTTCATTAATCTAAGTCCTATGCCTGAAGCATGTCCTGTTCTGAACAGTAGGGTCTTATTTTCTATTTCTGGTAGATAATAAAGAGCTTTGGAGATAGGCTGCTTTATTCTGACAGTCACTTGGATCACTCTCACCAACCATTTATAGGGAGGCATCCTCTGTCTTGCACTGTGTTCCCTGCCACACAGCCACCAAATTGCACAACCCACGCATTAATGTTCAGACAGTATATGTGAATTTCTCATGGGGTCTGGGGGCATCATAATGAACTCTGGGTTTCTAGCCTCTCAAGTTCCAATAGTCTCTATTCTTTACTCTTTCCTTACCACCCTGCTCCTCCCTCCCAGCCCCAGGACCCCCATCATCCCCACTCTCACATTCTTCTGACCTCCTCCACTTCCCATCATAGCTCCCACTTATCTCCCCCTCCTCCCTTCCCAACCCAACACTGTTGCCACTGTTACAGTGACACAGGAACACAGACAAAAGACACCATAAAACTACAGTGTGTACCAGCAATCTTGGTGGCTATCTGACAGTAATGGTTAAAGCCTCTCACTCAGTTGAAGTCATGGGGGGTGCAGTTCTTTAATGCCAGGTGAAAATTGCCTTGATTTAAGACTTCAAAGAAAGCTTAAGATGATCCTATGAAAGGTGTGGACTAGAGAAGTGAAAGAAAAGAAAAGTACCTTGTGTGATTCTCCATTCTTAGAGTCATCAGTCTCAATCAGTGAGGGCTCTTTGTGAGTATGCTGCAGTCTCTTAAAGCATGGACAATACTCACACACACTTGTTTTGAAGGGAACTCTTCTCATTCCTGAATCTTGGCATCATCATACCACTTTACAAAAGAAATCTGAAGCACAGAGAAAGTATGTGCTCTGCCCAAGGGCACACAGCTCAAAGTTGATTGAGTTAGTCTGTAGTCCATCACCTTCATTATATCCCCAGATGCTTGAGCATTCCATGAAACCCAAAAGTGGTCTATGCAGAGCACCTAGGACCTGGACCATCAGAGCTGTGGCAGCATTTATTTCTTTTTCTGCCCATTTTTTGCAAGACAGTGTCCATCTGAGGAAACACAGAATGATAGCTATCTGTTGAGCACTAGAGTAGGAAATAAGGAGCCAGATGAATAAGACACGAACCTGCCCTACAGGACCCAAGGTATGTGTATCTGCTGTCTATGCAGACCTTTGCATTAATGTCACCTCCTACGTTGGAGCTTTTCCTTAGTGATCTAAAGACTGCAGGTTTCTATAGCACTCACTATGTGAGAGTGTATGTAGTCTTTGTTCAAAGTGTATACTTAGACAAAATTTCAGCAGTGGAGCTCTGTGTGTCTTTATATAAAAAATATAATTGCATAGGAGCTGCAGAAACGGCTTAGTGGTTAAGAGCACTGGGTGCTCTTGCAGAGACCAGGTTTGTTTCCCAGCACCTACACAGCAGCTAACAACTATCTATAACTCCAGTTCCAGGGACCTGATCCCTTCTTCTGGCCTCCATGGGCATTGTATGCTGCGCTTACAGGAAGGAAAAACCCTAATACACGTGCAAAAAAATACACACACACACACACACACACACACACACACCACACCATAGTGGCCTTAAGAGAGAGTATGGTGGGCCAGGGACAGCACCACAGGCTGCATATGTATCATTGTTTCTCACATCTAGTTTACAAATTTTACAAATAATAACTTGCTTCAGATACTCAAATAGTACCAGGAGTCAACATACTCATGACTGAGTGACTGCCGTTCATAGTACTCTCAAATGCACACTTTTTAAAAAAGGAATTTTTCCCTCCATGATAAATGGGCAGGATCTGAGAAGAAGAGTTAGCAAGATTAATAGTGTATAACAAACCATAGTTGTTGTTGACTGAAATTTGCTTGAACGGGTTGTCGTGGGTATGGGCAGACAGCTGTGAGACTCACAGCTCTGTTGCTTCCCCGTGTTCTCAGCAGCTGAGGGTGGCTGGGCATAGTGTCTCTCTGAAGACTCTAGAATATAGAGTGTTCAGTGCACCAGGTCATGCATCACACACTAAAGGGAAATGAAACCTAACAGTGGGGCACACATATTCACAAACTATATCACACAAAAATTTTCCTTTAATCTTCACATTATTATTAACAGCATTAGACAGATACTTTGAAAAAATAGTGATTCAAGGGAAATCAAATTACCTTTCAAAGCCTTGAAGCCATAGAAAGCTCAAATCACATAAGGACCAAGAAGGACTCCCTCCAGAATTCACACCCATAGTTATGCCCAGTTGTCTCCATAAAGTATAATTTGGCCATCGCTTTTATAGACCCCACTATAATAATTGGTTCTATTAAGCCTTGTATATGGTATGTTCATACCATAGTTCTCAAAGACTAAAATCATTCATAATGATGATTAATGCCACATCAAAATGCTGTACTATGACTGTTAGGAAACATATTCTTTTACAGGATTTGTTTAAAAAGTCTCTCTTTAAACATAATCACTACCATCTTACTGAAATCATTTCTATACACCCAAAATTTACTTTTACTCCTTATACTACTACTACCTCCAGCCTTGAGCTATTGAACATGTTGCTCCTTGTGCTTGGTATTCCCCCTTCCTTTCCCCCATAATATCCCGACTCTTCCTTCAGACGACATTTCCTAGAAATCCTCTATGGGTGCCAAAATATGGCCAGTCTTTTCACTATTGCAGTCCTAATACCTGGCACCTAGATATCAGAAGGCATCCGTTAAATTGATGATGCACTGAAGAGGATAGCTTTCTGTCCAAACTCCAGGAGATAAAAATGCATACGTTTTCACATCAGTTCTTGAATGGCTTTCTGAGACATAGAGGAAAAGACTGAGCGCTCCAGTGGGAAGCTCACAGAAGACACCACACAGAGCCGTTGTGTCAGACCTTTCTGTCTTCTTAATCCTCTAGTGGATCCAGCAGATTGAAGGAGCAGAGGCTGCCCTGCACCAGAAAATGATTGAGCTGGAAAGTGACATGGTGAGTCAAAGAGGAAAACATTATACACAAAGAGAAAATGGAAGTCTCCTCTTCCAGTTTTATCTGGCATTGATGAAGGTGCTCACAGTCTGTGGAACAAAATTCCCAGAAGTATCTGACTAATTCAAGCTCTTGTCTCCCAAAAAAAGCATGTCATGCTTTGGTAATATTTCCAAAACTAATACTGAAAATAATGAATTAAGTATTTTCTTATGCATTTTTTGCTTAGGCTGTTATTTTTCTGCTTTAATACAGACTTGGTAGGTATAAATCTTATTTTAAGAATCCCAAAGCTACTTGACATCCGTTAGGATAGCTACTGTCGGGAAATAGAGAGTTAACAAATATTGACAAAGTGTGGAGCAGCTAGAACCCAAGGCACTATGGGAATACAAGATGACATAGAAGCTGTGGGCGGCAGTGTGAGGGATGCTCTAAAAGTCATCCTATGACCCAACAGCACTGAAAGACTTGATATCAGTCTGTGGAAAGTTACTGCTCACCCATATTCATAAGGACTTATTCACCGTGGCCAAAGGGGGAAAGTAGACAAAATATCTATTGATGAATAAATGTAGAAACAAAACAAAGTGTTTGTTTTTAAAAGTAATTTAGTCATATAGGTAGGCTGTTGGACATGGCTTCTCTTCTGCCCAGAACCTCCTCCTTGCTTTCTCTCAAATACACTTCACTCCTTTCTTCAGCTCTAATGGCAGCTCTTGTCTCTCAGCAAACCTCCATAGCATCCAATGTAGGTTACAGTGTGAATGAACTGTGATGGCTTTCATAAAATAAGCTGCCACAAAACCGCAAACTGTCTCATTCCACTCATGTGAGGCACTGGAGAACTAAAACTCAGAGCAAGAGAAAATGCACTGTGATTACCAAGGGTTGAGATGAAGAAAAACTAGAGAGTTGTTAAGTGGGACTAGCTCCCATTTTGCAAGATAAAAAGTTCTGGGGAAAAGCAATTATATTTCACATTATAACTGTGCGCTTA
The DNA here is from genome assembly GCA_009823505.1 of Rhizomys pruinosus. NCBI lineage: Eukaryota > Metazoa > Chordata > Mammalia > Rodentia > Spalacidae > Rhizomys > Rhizomys pruinosus. The sequence continues at coordinate 1,854,265 of VZQC01013314.1, read as the reverse complement.
AAGTCTTAAGATATACATTTTATTTCACTTTCATTTCAACACAGTTTTTTTCAAAAAAATCTCCAAATGTAGGAATTAATTGCTTGCTAACTTGTAGCAAGGTTTAGAATTTTATAACAAGACTTCATTTAAATTATCATCATTTGTATCAAATCAGAGAGCTCTGTAAAAAGAACAACAATTTTTATTTTATAACATTTATTTTGTAACATTTATAATAGTGTATCAATATCTTATTTAGAATTCATATTTTACCAAGAAATTGGGCTACAGAGTGAAATCCTGTAACAAGAACTGTTGATGCTCAAACTCATCCTTAAAAGCTCTTTAAATACACAACTACTAATAGGTAATCATCCCGTAGGAGATGCTGCTATGGGCAATGGGTACAAATGATGGTCAGGAAAGCCAACAGCAGGATCATTACATCCTCTCAGAAGTGAGCACAAATTTTTTTTATGAGGATTGGAAGAGGTTCTTTTTCCTTCAGTTAAACACCCAAAGAAATGATTGACATACACTGAGACTATCTGTACCTGAAAACAAGTTTTAGCGACAGATGATAAGATGACCATAATACAAGAAGTACCATGGAACTGAGAACAAGTGAGGAAAGTAGATTCATGTCTCCCAGCTCACACTAACTTTGTGGCAAGAACCAAATAAACACTCATCAAATGACAGTGTGGGTGGAATCACCAGGCTCTTTAAATTGTTGTTTATCTTTGTGTACACTAATTTGAATAAGTTAAATGTGTTTGTTATACAGTATTGCTGTGTTACATTTCATGGCATTCCTAGAAAAGCATGCTATCACAATACACAGCTATCCTCCACGGCCTCATGGTATTGGTGCCAGGACTCCCTGCAGACTCCAAAGTCTACAGATGCTCAAGTTTCTTATATAAAAAGGTGTGACTTTGCATACAGCCTGTACATAGACTCGTGCATTTCAACTCACCTCTAGATTACTTACAATTCCCATTTATAATGTATATGCTGTATAAGTAATTGTTATTCTCTACATAGCAAAAAGTTGTTATATACAGCAGATGTAATGTTTGTTCAAATATTTTCATGCCATATTTGGCTGACTCCTTAGCTGAAGAACCGAGAGTACCAGAAATCCAACTGTACTCAGACTTAACACTCAGCCTGTCAGATTCCGCACTTGATTCCTTACTGTCAGATCAGCATAAAAGTCTTTCAGAACATCCCCCATGTTTCATCATATATCTTTTATGCTTCTTGGTATTGATTTTCACATTTCCTCTGTAAGACTGTGAAAGGTAAACTATTTTGTTAAGAGAAAATAAACTATGATTCTAAATTACTAGTGAATTGTTCTATTTAGGCATTAATGTATCACTTTCTAGTTAACTGAGCTTGCTTTTTTGGCATTACTGATGTGATCTTTCTTTGTAGGAACAATTCTGCAAAATAAAAGGCTACCTGGAGGAAGAACTAGACTACAGGAAACAAGCTCTTGACCAAGCATATATGGTAGGTACAATAAACAGTAGAGACTCCCAGTATTCAGAACTCCAGTGATAGAGCTAAGATATCTTATTTAATTTGTTGTGCTGTGTGTATTTAAACATAAGAGGATGTCTGTGGTCACTGATTCCATTTCTAGTTTTAGAACAAAAACATCCCTAGATCTTTGCTGTTATAATCTTCTTATATTTTATAGATAATTATAATTCATTTTTAATTCATAATTAAATGTATAGTGTTAAATAATAGATGAAGGGCATACTGAATGTTAGTGTGATTAAAGAGGAATTTTATTAAATCAAATATAATCATTTGGGACTCTAGTAATAGAATAATAAACTGTTTAATGTTTGGTACACAATTTTTAGTTCATTTATTTTTCAAAATAATTGTATAAGGCCCAGACAATATTATTATTTATGTCCTACATATGAGGAAAGCAAGGCTTATAGAATAAAAACTTAGCCTGAGTTGATATAACGGCATGGTACAGATGAGACCTGTGAATCTGTGGCTTTTCTGCCGGTAACATAACCACAACAGGTGTGGTTGTAGTGCTAAGTAGACTGTGCTTTTTCCTCCATAGCACATTATACTTATTAAGGCTCCTGTCCCATCCCTTTTCTTCTACAAAATTCATACTATAAAATTCCTGACACTGGACTGCAACTCTTATTTCTTATCTCCTTATGCCCCACTCTCGTGTATCCAAAGTATGAATCAGAAGGCAAAGAACAGACTAGAATAGTTAGAGAAATTGCTAACAGAGGTTTTTATAATGCTTTTATAATTGGGGGAAAAGAGTGAAACATTGAGCCCCTGATTTTAACAAAGACAGATTCGTTTTCCCTCTTCAAATTGAGTAAGAGATTTTGGTACTATTTAGTGGGGAAATGAAAATGAAAATCGGTCACTGATTAGAAAAATCTAAAAAGGAAGTTCTTTTCCTCTCTTCCAACCCTGTTACCCTTCTCACTCCCGCCATAGAAAATACAACTAAACTAGACTCCTAAAAGAAACTGTTGAGTCTTCATTCAAGAAACTATACTTAACTTTCAAAAGATGAAATATGTTTAGTCCAGGACCAATGGCAGAAAAACATTGCCTCGACAGACATGCCTACCCAGTCCTGGCAGAATTATAGGGAGTGAGATTACAGAATTGGACAACTGGATCTGAAATGTGTATCAGACACATGCACACTACTCACACACAGCTAACATACCACACACATGTACATCATGTATGTACACACACATACATACATACAACATATACTTCACACCATGTGCACAGGTAAACATGTGACACATGCATACATACCACATACAAACACATACAGATAGAGATATGAAAGTAGATAATTCTTCTATCAAATAGAAAACTCAGACATGTGAGCAATCTCGGTATATTTTTAAAACCTAGAACAGTTTCTGGGAAGGTGGCTTACTTGGTAAAATGCTTCCCAAGCAAGCATGAGGACCGGAGTTTAATTCCCAGCACCCATGTAAAGCCAGTTGCTAGGGTGGCCAAGGCAGGAAGATCTCTGGAGCATGCTGGCCACCCACTCTAGCCAATTTGTTGAGTTCCCTGGTCAGTGAGAGAACCTGTCTCAAACAATATGGTAAAGATGTATTAAGGAAGATACCTGATATCAACTTCTGGCCTCCACACTCACAATGGAGAGAACTGTTAGACAAAAGATAGGTGGCATTTTTATGTCTGAAATATATCTCAAATTTCAAATACTTTTTTATTACTGACTCTTACCTGGTATTCTTAATACCATGGCCATTATGATACATGCTTACAAATAGCTGCAGGATTGTCAAGAAAGAATAAATTTATTTTCAGTAACACTTGAGAAGAAAGGGAGGTATAGTCATTTTAACAGAGGGCTTCCTAAAAATTAACAGATCTCAAGCAAGGGAACAAATGTCCTTCACAGAGTAGTTTGCACACTGTGTGGATAGCATCTGTGGACTCTCATAAGGAGAGTGCTCAGAGGGGAGGCAGGCTGGAGACACTGAAATCCTCCCATCAGAACAAATGTCCTTCACAGAGCAGTTTGCACACTGTGTGGATAGCATCTGTGGACTCTCATAAGGGGAGTGCTCAGAGGGGAGGCAGGCTGGAGACACTGAAATCCTCCCATCACTAAAAGCCCGTGAGCCTGAGGCCCCAGGTCCATCTCCACCTGCTCAGGTGCACCCTACACCACACCTGTATGCTCAGTCCCAAAGTTAGACTTTTCTGATTCTGTTTGCCAGAGAATCCAAGAACTAGAAGCTACTTTGTACAATGCTCTGCAGCAAGAAACAGTTATCAAGTTTGGTGAACTCTTAAGTGAAAAACAGCAAGAGGAGCTGAGGACGGCAGTAGAAAAGTTGCGGCGGCAAATGCTGAGGAAGAGCAGAGAGTATGACTGTCAGATTCTCCAGGAGAGAATGGAGCTCTTACAGCAAGCCCACCAGGTGAGGACCAAGCCCTGGGTCTGTTGTAGGTTAGTCCTAAGCAATTGAGACTTAGCACTAAGCACTGATGTAAGTATGGAGCAGTTCAAAACATGATGAGAGACAAAAATGAGTAACTTGTTTCCCGGCATCACTCAACATAGGATCACAGCTTTGTAATCATTGCACGTGGTTTTCAGTTTTAGAAGGACTTTGTTGTGCCCTCTGGATCTCTTGTGGTCTGGTCACTCCCCTGGGCACAGAAGCAGGGCACTGTTTCCACTGTACTTGTTTGAGCCCATAACTGAGCCTGAGGCAATAATCAGAACAGGTAAAAGAGAGCAAAGGCCTTTCTCTCTGTTCTTAGTACAAACTGCAGCAGCAGCAAAGCCTGTAGGCCTCCTGCCATGTGCTTGTCAGGAAACAAAGGGTGGACCTCCATCATTTCTTCTCATCACAGAAGTTCTAGGAGGTAAGTATTCTTATTACCCCAGCACTGGAGACAAGACTCCCAAACATGTACTCAAGATGACACAGGTAGTAAACACCAGTGTCAAGATTACAACCCATGAGTGCCTGACCCCAAGACCATTGTGGTAACCCATTTCACATATAACACTTAAGTCATCCGTGACTTACATGATTCATCTAGACTGGCAAGACACAAAATACCTTGCACCCAAAATTCTTTGCAATTCTTCATTTATGTTGTAGCTTGACTAGCAAAGGATGGAGTCCTATTCAACAGCAGATTCGAAAGAATTCCAGAATTCTGGGCTGGAGTAATGGCTCACTGGGTAAGAGCACTGGCTGCTCTTGCAGAAGACCTGGGTTCAGTTTGCAGAGTCCACCCACGTGGTGGCTAACAACCACCTGTTGACTCCAGTTCCAGAGGATCTAAAGCCCTCTTCTGGCCTCCATAGGCATTGCATGCAAGTGATGCACTTTACATGCAGGCAAAACTCCCATCTGCATAAAATTTTAAATAAATCTTAAAAAATAAATTAAGATGTTCTCTTATCTTAAAAAGTTTCAGAATTCAAATTACAAAGCTATTGTATTTGGAATCCAAAGCTTTAATAATCTGGTAGAACACATAGGAGGCAGGAATTGGTTATTTTACAACACCAGTAAGAACAAAACATGGAAATCTGACTGCACACTCCATCTATAACCAGCTTTGGGTTTTCCCAGGATAGCACAGAACTTAAGTTATTTGTGCCCAAGAAATACCCGAGAGTGTTCAGAATTGCAAAAATTTGGAGTTTGACCGGCGGAAAGTTTGTAAAGCCTCTAACAATAGATTCTCTCTCTCTCTCTCTCTCTCTCTCTCTCTCTCTTTCTCTCTCTCTCTCTCTTTCTCTCTCTCTCTCTCTCACACACACTTCTGTTAAAGGATAAAGTATCTTCTATATGATTTTTATACTGTAATAGCATTTAATCCATTTGAACAAATTGAGAATTATGTTTTGGAATTTTGGAATCACAGATGTGATTTCTAAGGTGACTAATAGTTACCTAGGTTTTCTTATAATAAAAATAATTTCATCCCATTTTGAGTTTGTCTTTAACCAGTTAAATGAGGTATCTCTCTCTTAAAAGAATTGTACCTTTAGGTGGCTCAGTCTGCGCTGATATGGTTTCTGAGCCTCAAAGACTCCCCTGATATTTTCTGTCTTTCAAAAACTGTTCATTTAATGTGCCTTTTCTTGGTATTTCTTATTTCTGTAGTCCTCCCTTTTAATCAGTAACTTAATAGCAGATTTATTTTAGAAGGTACTGGCAAGGAGATGTCAAAGACAATTATGATATAATTTAACATCTAAATTCTGGAGTCCATCACTATTTACTAAACACTTGTGCTTTGACGTTCCAAAGAAAATCCAATATGCATTCTTGCTTCCCTCTCTCTATTTGCTCATTTGGGTCTGTGTAATCACCTTATTGCACATCATTTAGGGTAAAGCTACCAGAGTCTTCTCTGCTTTCTCCCTCTAAGAATTTAGGAGCACTCTATCCAAGTGTCCCCCAGATTTTTTGAAGCTAGTCTGGTTTGTTCATACCTGTGGCCACAAACATATGCAGGATCTTTCATTACTACAACAGCTTCCAGGTGCCTTCAACCTGACTCCATCATATGTGCACATATTCAAACATTTAAATTTATTTCCTAGCGCTAGATATAGAGAACTGGCCAGGGACACCGCCTTCTCTAGAGATGAAGACAATGGAGGTTACATAAAGAAGAGTAATCATAGTGTATCTTCTTAAATGGTATCAACAAAAGTACATGGGTCTCCAGGTGCCTTGGGACCTAATTGTGAGTACTTGTCACTCTCCTTCTTTCACTATATATGGTACCCCTCATTTCTCTCAGCATTTCGTGTGGTAAATTCTTGCTCAAAAGTAGCTGTGTCTCCATTTCCGGGAATCAAGTCCTGGACAACTGTCTTAAGTCTTTCATTAGGAGGTTGCTCCTCCCCCAAGGCATGACTTGAGATCATCTCGAGTTCTTTCCTGTATGCAAAGCCTGGTGCTGTTTGGTCATGGTTTTCTACTTTCAAGCCTTAATTTGCATAGCTTTCCATCTTAAAATGTTCTTCAAACATTTTCACTTCTCCCAAACATTATTTTTTTTAATTTTATTTATTTTTGTATGTGTGTGAATGTATTGTCTGCATGTAGGTTTGTGCACCTGTGTCGTGCAATGCCGAGGAGGTCAGAAAAGGGTGTCAGATTCCCCTGGAACTAAAGTTCTCCTGGAATTGGAGTTACAGACGGTTCTTAGCCGCCATGTGGGTACTGGGGATCGAACCTGGGTCCTCTGCAAGAGCAGTTGGTGCTCTTGACCGCTAGGCTATCTCTCCAGCCCCACTCCCAAACATTATTAAAGCTCTGCCTCTTCCAGAATCTTCTGCCTGCTAAACAAAATGGACAAAACAAGCCTTTAAAGCAATCTAAATTTAAAACCTTTTATACTCATTAGAAGTCATGGCATATTGAAAGCCTGCCATATACCAGATGCTGGGAATGGGACAGCTGATCTGTAACACAGACAAGAAGGTACCAAGCCATAGCGTCAGTCAACCAGTGCCTAGGCCCTGCCCAAGAAAGGAGCTGAGTGCTGGAAAGGAGCTTGTGCAAATGTGTGCGAATCTGCAGGAGAGGCAGATGGGGTTGCCAGGTTAGGGGAGCTAGTCACAGGAGGCCTCACTGAAGACCTCTGAACCCACAGGAACCGCCACATAATGCCTAGGCAAAATGTTTCAGAAAAAGTGTGTTCAAGGATCAAAGAAGATGTCAACATAGGAGGTGTGCAGAGTCAGCCAAGGCTGATAGAGGTGAAGGTGGAGGCCAAGGAAGGGCCAGATTATTTAGAGCCTTGAAAGAGGAGATCATTTCCAGCACAGCTCAGCTACTTTTTCCTTCTTTTCCTTTCACTACCTCATAGACTCGGGAGTCTTCTGTGACAATGTCATGCTTTTTCACCTTTGTGGTGCCAAGAATGGCACTGAGTGCCTTGTGCATGCTACACAGGTGCTGTACTGCATCTCCAGCCTGACATTTCACGTTTTAAGTAGATTTTTAATTTATTACTTTTATTTTATGTGTATGAGAGTATTGCCTGCATGTAGGTAGATGCACCCATGTAGATGCACCCATGTTGTGCAGTGCCTGAGGAGGTCAGAAGATGGCGTGAGATCCCCTGGAATTGGAGCCACAGACAATTGTTTGCGCCATGTGGGGGCTGGAAGTCAAACCTGTGTCCTCTGCAAGACCATTCATTGCTCTTAAACACTGAGCCATCTCTCTAGTCCTGACATTTTAAGGCCATAAGTTAATATAGGATGGTCCAGTTAAGAGTCAGGAAGAACTTTCAGTAAGTTATAACCAACTCCAGTAAGGGATGACTCTGCATGTGTGTGTGTGTGTGTGTGTGTGTGTTGAGAGAGAGAGAGAGAGAGAGAGAGAGAGAGAGAGAGATGAAGTGATAAAGTGAAAGAAAGAGAGAATATGGATTCATTTAACAAATAAGTAGATCAGTCTGCTGTACTAACTGAACATAGTCCCATGAATTGGTGATCCATAATAGTTAAACATTTTAGCAATTTTCACATTTTCTACTTTTTATTCCCTGATTTACATCTCATCTTCCATTAGAACATCATAGCGTGTTGAGATGAGAAACTAGCTTAAGCCTTAGCCGTATTCTCCAGTTCCTGTAGCACAGTTAAATGCATGTCAGGAGTGATCAGCAAGCTCAGAGTTGATGGCTGAATAAGTACTTCAATAATCTCACATATTTGTGATTCTCTGAATATAATACTTAACTCTATATTCAGGGTATCCAGAGACCTGTCAAGGAATTGTGTGCATACTCAAGGTAGAAATGTCTTACACTTCTATTTCACTGTGCAGCTTAGAAGCATGGCAGTACATTTGAATGCCACACCAGCACACACATCACACATGTGCATATACCCCAAGCATTCCAGGCCCACCTGCCACTCCAGCATTTTTGTCCTTTCATGTCAAGATCAACCAAACACACCAGCTCTTCTTGCACAAACCTCAGCTCCTTTCCTTGATAGTGGGGCTTATCTGTCTCAGCACTACCAAGACATATGAACCAGATCATTCTTAATTCATTAGGGTTGGAGGGTATCTTGTGTATTATAGGATATTTAATAGCACTCCTGACTTCAGTCCAGTAGATTCTAGTGGCATATTCTCCCACACATACTTAGTTGTGACAATAAGGAGTGTCTACTGCTGATAGGTACACAAATTCATGAGTATACTAAAACGTGACTGACATGTACATCCTAGACTAAGTATTATCAGTTGATTTAAAAAATACACAGACATTGCCAAATGCCTCCTTCCAGGAGAAGGGACAAAAGAACCTCCAGTTCAACACTGCTTTTTAGCGAGGTGACCTGATTTCCACGCTGAGGGACCCTTTCTGTAAGCTTCCCTTTTGCCCCCCATACTGCATTATAAAAACCTCTATTTATGTTATCACCACAATGGCCTTCCAGCTGGTGCTTCAGTTCTCCTTTCTTCCAAAAGTGGCATTATAAAATAACAAGATTGCTGTACGTGTGACTATGCACATGGGTACAGAAAGCCTGCAGATTGCCACAGGAATTGGAAGATTTATTTTATTTGTAATTGATATCCAGTCTATGCTGTTTCAATTAGTTGAACGTGGTTCCATAGTTAACAGGTAAGTTCAAAGAATTCAGAGCTTTCTTCTCTTCATGATTTCTGTGCTATTTTTCACCCCCCAGTTTATCAGGTCTTTTCTGAGAATTGTATTGAAGCGTAGTCTCTTATGGTTTTTGAGAACGGGTCAATCATGTTTTGTGAGGAAATTCCACCCCCAAATGGGGTTGAAATGGAGAAAAGAAAGTCTAACAAAAACTCAACCAGGCTGTCAACAATTGTCTAAGTAAGCTTAGCCATTTTTACTATACCAATAAATAACAGAAATATCAATGTAAAGGTTTCCCAATGACATTTGCTTTTTGCTTGCTATTTCTAGGATATTCTGTTCTCATACAGACTCATGTTCCTCTAGGCAAAACCCATCTCGTGCCAAGTCATAGCAGTGGGGTGGGAGCCACACCTCTCACTTGGGGAAGGCCTTTACAGGGATAAGAAGGTATCCTTAGGTTGTTTGTTAGTTTTCTGTCATTGTGACACAATTCCTAAGAAAATCAGTTTAATAAAGGAAAAGGTTCATTCCACCTCATGGTTCTAGAGGTTTCTATCCATGATCAGTTGGCTCTCTTACTTTAAGGCAGTGAGGAAGTGTATCATGGAAGATTTCATGTGATAGAGCAGAGTTGTTTAACCCATGACATTTAGAAAGTGAAAGGAGGGGCTGGAGAGATAGCCTAGTGGTTAAGAGTGCCAACTGCTCTTGCGGAGGACCCGGGTTCGATCCCCAGCACCCACATGGCGGCTGAAAACCGTTTTTAACTCCACTTCCAGGGGAATCTGACACCGTCTTCTGACCTCCGCGGCATTGCACGACACGGGTGCACAAACCTGCATACAGACTACATTCATACACATACGAAAATAAATAAATAAAAATAAATTTAAAAAAAGAGTGTGTCCTCAAAAAAATTACTTAAAAGAAAAAGAAAGAGAAGGGAGAGAATAGGGTCGGGGTTCCAACATCCCCTTCAAGGGCATCCCCCTGAGGAACTCACTCCCTTCCTTCCCATGAAGCCCCCCCCAAAGCTTCTCTCTCTTCCAGCAATCATACAGCTTGATCCCAGCCTTTAGTATGTGAGAGTATTTAAGATCCAAACAGTAACAAGTAGAAAATATTTTTAAATATAATCACAGACCAGGTGCACACCTTTAATCACAGCACTCAGGAGGCAGAGGCAGGCAGAATTCTGTGATACTGAGACCAGCTTGATCTACAAAGTGAGTTCCAGGCCAGCTAGGGCTACAGGGAGGCCCTGTTTCAGAAAACCTAAAAAATAAAAGATCATAATAAAAAAGTATATGTATATAATAAAATATTTTACCACCACAACCTTGTAGATATGGAAAAGTATATTTGTGATATTTCCATCTACTAGGACTAATGATAATGTTTTTATAAAAGTGTTGTTTTGTTTCCTGTGTACCTTAACACATAATGGTATATTTTTCTGTTTTATTCAGAGAATCCGTGACCTAGAAGATAAAACAGACATTCAGAAAAGGCAGATAAAGGACCTGGAAGAAAAGGTGGGTGTTCCGTTCAGTGCCTGCTCTGTTCTTTGTTTAACCACAAAGCCACGTAGATTTGGCTCTCCATGCTTTCTCTTCCTGCTGGGTTATCATGGCCTGAACCAGACTGGTACAGACACAAGGAAATTGGTGCCCATCCTCCGTCAGACATCGGGATTAGGCTGAGTCTGAGTTTGCTATCAGCATCCTTGGTTGGTGTTTTCACCCTTTGCGTTGGTTTGTATTCCTTCATTATTTTCTCAGTACACCCTTCCTCATCTTCATTTCCAAGACATATTTCAGAGTTTATTCCACTTTGCTCTTTCTTTTTAAGTCTTCAATACCTTTTAAAACTCCTTTCCCATTATTCACAAAAGTCACTCTCATCCTTGTGTTCCAATTCTGCCTGAACAATTAGCTATGAAGCCTGAATTGACAGCTAAAACTGTACTCGCCTGTCTCTTCCCCAGGAGTTGGGAATTGGAAAGAGAAACTTCTTCCAACAGAGCCTGTGCTTAGGAAAAATAAATCATAGTGCTCTAGAGGACACAGGGTAATGATTCTGTATTGACATAAGAGACTTAGCTCAGGCTGGCACATAAAGAAATGTCTTGTCTGGCAGGCCGGGAGCATCCTACTGAGGAATGCAGAAGGAAGCAGAGGGGTATTCACTCAAGTGCCAGTCCCCTTGACTGGACTTAGCTACCTTAATCCCTGGGTTGAAATAGGATGTTTTGTAGTATCTTCCGTGGACACACACAAAGACAATAGCAAACCATCTGGTGTTTCTGAGACCATGATTAGAATTCAAGTCATCTCCAAATTGCTTTAGTGAGTCCAGAAGTGTGTGAGTCCAGAAGGACTTGGTGGGCTCTGGTAGTCAGAGCACCAGAAACTCACCTTCTTAGACAGGTGATGTTCAGATTAGGATACCACCTTAGATTAAGTAACTACTATGAAACAGGAATGATAGCACCCTCACAGACCTCATCTTGTAGGTTCCTTGAGGAATGAAGTCACATGAATAAACTAGGAAACATTATGGAAGTAAACATCGAGTTAAAAGCATATTTCTGAAAATTTTTATACGAGAATTTCCTTCAGCTCAGAACCAGACTGTTTAGTTCTGCAGGGCTGAATGAAGCAAAGGTGAAATGTGATGAAGAAAGAACTATGTATAATTCTCCTGCAGTCAGCAGAAAGACACACCGAAAGCAAGGGATGCTCCCAGCTTCCTAATTGTTACAAGGCATACCTCAGGCATTTTGAGTGGCCAACTCTGTGGCCAGGCTCTCTCTTCATTCATAAACCTCCTTCTATCTGACTCAAACTGGAAGATGCAGTTGAGACAATTCTATACAGAAACCTCGGGATGTTGTTCATTTCCCCCATTCAATTGAGGCTTCAAAAAGAAAAGTAAACTCTACTAAGGTCAGCACTCTAACCTTTGTCTAAATAGATCCTGCGGAAATTTTGAGAAAAAAGGAATTAAGATTATGTGAACTGTTTTTTCACAATCATTGTGTTCAATGTTTATAGAACTGAGCTTTATGAAAATGAGGTAATATACTTTATAGAGGAAAAAAAGCTCCTCTAGTAATGAATGCTAAATAATGCCATAAAGTGAACTGAGCTTCTTCAACAATGACCTGGTTTGTTTCTGAAAGAGAAGAATAGGAGATGACACTGTGCCGATGCTATGTTTGACTCACTTGGACATGCTTTTTCTTGTCCTCCAGCCTAGGAAAACAACTAAAAGTCATTTCTGTTCAATGTACTTTTCATTCTTCCCCTTGGAATATCTGAAAACCTGCTCAAGATGCACACAACGTCCCTTCCTGACTGCTTGTTTCCACACTCAGTTGATATAAGTCAGAGGATAATAACAAACTCAGTAAAGTTGTATATATCAATTCACCATGCCCAAAGCTGTTATCTCCTTTCTTCTCCGGATTATTCCATGAAAAATACACAGCAGATATCATGCATGGTCCCTTCTTATGAAGATAATAAGAAGTTCCTTAAAGAAATGAAAAATCTAACCCAAGAGTGTATACCCAACCAATCAAGATGAGAGGCCAGGGCAAGTGCCTCCAGCTCTTAGCACACTGCATCTCTTCATGCCCAGGTCTGATGTCTGACCTTCTCCTTAAAGGAGTAGTGGGAAGCCCTCTTGCTAAGGGTGCATCCTCAAGAAAGTATTTTAAAAAGAACAAAGTTCCTGGGGCTGGAGAGATGGCCTAGCAGTTAAGAGCACCGACCGCTCTTACAGAGGACCCGGGTTCGATCCCCAGCACCCACATGGCAGCTGAGAACCGTCTGAAACTCCAATTCCAGGAGAACTCCAGTTCCAGGGGAATCCGAGACCCTCTTCTGAACTCCGCGGCGTTGCACGACACGGGTGCACAGACTTGCACGCAGACAGTACATTCATACACATACAGAAATAAATAAAAATTAAAAAAAAAAAGAACAGAGTTCCTGATTTTCAGAAGTCACCAACACATGGCTTTTAGCATTGTATTTCTGATTTTTGGTAGAAGGTTGCCATAATGACATAAAAACCAGATAAGCAGTGGCAGGGAAGGAAGTGAACAGATAGTATGAGTAATATGTGAATGTCTGTGTGACTCTTCCTAAAATATGCTCCATCTATAGGCTATTCCTGGAGTGACATGATAATAAAAGTAAACTACCAAGGAATCCAGCATTTTAAAAAATGTACCTGGGCTGTGAAATTTTATAATTTGCATACAATTGGTAATAATCCAGTACTTCCTGAGTTTGCTCATCTAATTGGATGATTCTGTGGTGAAGGATTTTGGTAAAGACATCATATTAGCCCATTCATGAGTCAAGTATGAAAAGGTTTATCTCCAGGGGAGGACAGCTGAGAAAACACTAGCTCATTATCTGAAATGCTCATTGATACAGAAGCTTCTTTCATTCCAACAGGGGGAACACACATCCTAATTTTCCCAGGATATGCTCAGTTTAAACACTTTGCCCCTATGTAATTCACAATGGTATTCCATCTCCTCAGAAGCTCTCCACTGGGTGACCAACCATATATTTAGACTGCACTAAACATTGACATTCTCCCAGCTGGGTCTTGGTCTTAAACCCTATCACAGTAACCAAGCAGTGACAGCTTGATAAGTCTGTTTCTCTTAATTACATTTCATGTGTTTGAATTACCCACCTATACTTGAGAGAGATAATATATATATAACAAAGTGGAACTCAGTGTATCTGAGTTCTGGCTCTCATTGTGTCATGAAATTATGTGAAATTCAACTGCTGATTTACCACTGAATGCTTATTATTTTTCTAGTCTGAAAATTAGGAACTTAACACAATTATCTGTGAATTCCCCTTGCAATTAATTCTAAAATATATGCATTGATGGTGGTTGTACCATTTTGCCAGTTGATGAATGAAAGGGTGTAGTTTGTTGAAACAGAAAGATGCTTTTCCATGAAAAGTGGGAAGAGAGCAGTGCATAAAAGCTGAGGTTTTGTGTTGCCTAAATGACTCTTACGGAAGTTTAGATTTATATAATCTTCTTCTTTTTCTTCTGCAGTTTCTGTTTCTATTCTTGTTCTTCTCTCTTGCCTTTATTCTATGGCCTTGATGTCAAGGTGCCTCTTAAAGGTAAGATCCCATTTAATTCTCACCATGTGGTTCTAAAAAGTATTTGATAAAAAGGATTCTGCATATAGTTATTGGACAATGTTTATAAAAATGAATCATGACTGGTTTGGTTAGCCATAAAATGAGAAACTAGTCCAATCCATGTAACTATTAAAAACAAGTAAGTTTTGAAGTACACTGGTAAAAAAGAATTTTCCCCTTTAATTATACTATTTTGAGAAGTTGCAGTATCTACAGATCTTAGTATTCTCATTGTGATATTCCATCACACAGGAAGAGTTCTGGATGGGTCTACTGAGCAAGGATATGTCATCATGCCTTTAGTATTTCTAGCTTGAGAATGCTGACACTAACACTCAGACAAGCCAATAAAAATGACTCCTGTGGCAACTCGTTCCCAATCTCTCTGAATCAGAAGTCAGGGAAAGCAGGATTTTGAGTGAACTTGGATCCTGTTTTCATATAAGATATTTTAAATATCAATTTAGGAAGAGAAAATAAGTCTTCTTGTGGCCATTACCAGGTCCATGACTAATGAGCACATGCAATCGTAGCCAGTCATTCTCAGTCCCAAAGACTAACAGATTCCAGGGTCTCATCTTAGACTTCATGAATCTTATCACTAGAGATGGTAGAGTTGAATGAAGGTGGGAGTGCATTTCATAAGCACAACAGGTAATTATGATACTAGGTTAGGTATAGAAACCATATATCTTAATATTATCTATTAAAGGGACAGTTAGCTGCAATTCTGAACCTACTTACCAGGGCCCATATCAAATTTTCTTACCTATGATGCTATATTATACGGAGTTCCTTTCTAGACCTCACATTATTTTAGTAAGCAGAAAAATAGGAGAGACATTTTCCCCATGAATGTCAACTTCATTCTCTCCTTGTGAAACAAGTCTGGAGACTTTAGCATGGCCTGGTCATAGGAGAGAGAAACAAAAAAAAATGCCCAGAATGACTATGTCCATTTATTATCAACCCTTTGGCTTTATTTCTTCTTCTGAAAGATTTTCTCTTTGGTCTGAAAACCGTAATCTCGCAGACACTAACAGCACAGGGCCTCACAGAGTAAAGAGAATCCCTCAAGTTGAAAGAGGTGAGACTCTAAGACAGATTTAAAGTAGCCACAATGTCAGAAAACAGTTTCTCCCCAAAATAGAGTAAATAAAATACACAGGCAAGTACTACATGATGATTTAGAAAAGAAAAACTGAATCTCATAAATGCCAGCTAGGAAGCAAGGAAGTCTCAACATCAGCACCACTAATGGCTAATGCAGTTATGTGTTGGGAATTATTCTTAGCAACAAGTACTTCCAATCCTCATCAACCCCTCTGCAAGGTAAGTATGGCTTTTACTCTCATCTTATACTTAGAGAGGGGCAGCATGTGACCTTCCACAACTCATAGCAGCAACCAACAAGACGAGGTTCTTCGCCCACAGCAGCCTCACTCCTCAGCTCAATTTCCACCAGCAAATAACAGAGGGCATCTCTCCTGAGTTCTGAACAATGTTGATACTCAGGGGTGTCTTTTCAGTGTCACTGCTACTGTTGCATAGTGTCACTTAGCTGTTGGCTTTTACAATTGCACTGTGCTTGTCTCTCCATCTCCTATTTTTATAACTTCTTTAGAAATTCTCTAATTTGATTTTTTTTCTTCCTTCAAAGCAGCCCATAATTGATGCCTAGTAATTCTCTGTAAAACAAAAGGCTAAAGTGAAAATAAAATAGCAAATGAATGTGATAGTAAATCTGGTCAATATAAAATATATGTAAGGAAAAAATGGGTAGTTTATAATTATAGGTTTTGAAATCAACTATAGTTTGAATTCTCTCACTGACTATGTCACAGTAATCAATGAGCTTAATTGAAATGAGATTGTATTTTCTTACAGCATGGTGACGTGTTAAGGGAATTAAATGATGTCATACTTGTAAAATACCACATGGCCTGTGAAACAATTAAATAATTTGAAATTATTAGCTATTATTTTAAAAGTCAGCTACCACATTTACTGATTTTTTTTTTTTGGTCTTTTTGAGACAGGGTCTCCCTGTAGTCCTAGCTGTCCTGGAACTCACTCTGTAGACCAGGCTGGCCTTGAGCTCACAAAGATCCGCCTGCCTCTGCCTCCCAAGTGCTAGGATTAAAGGCATGTGTTCGGTTGTATTGCCTCTTTTCAGAAAATAGTATAAAGTTAATTAATTTAAGAAAAAAAAAAGAAAATGCATTATTGAAAAGCAGCTGTTAGTTATTTCTCCAAAGCAGTCAAGAGAAAGAAAGGAAGAAGAAACAGCAGTTTGGGGCTTGTTAGTGGTTGGTAAAAGCATGCTGCAGATGATCGTGATTCTTTTCCATTTTAACCAGGGAGTACTTTGTTTATAAACCAAAGATTACATATAAACATATGCTGTTTAAAACAAAACAAGTTACACATGTTTTTTTTGAGTTCTCTAAGGTTTTATTTTCACTGATTCTCAGTAGTTTTTGAAGAAAAAAAAATGGATACGTCCTGGCATTCATAGGACCCTGACTTCAATCTCCAGTACTGGCTAATAAAAAAAGGGGAAAAAACATGAATTTCATAAACATGGTTTTATTTAATACTAATAACCCAACAAAATAGATGCCATTATTATGTTATTATACATTTCTGTTTTGCTGATTATTACTATAATCAAAGAATACCTGATATTGGTTGATTAATAAATATTAAAGATTTATTTTTCATAGTTCTGGAGGTTGAGAAGCTCTAAACCAGTCAGAGGCTCGTTCTATGTCTGATGAGTGTATGGTTTCTGTTTCCAAGATGGAGCCTTGTATCTTCTGGAAGAGATACTGTGTCCTCCTATACTGGAAGGAATAGAAGGCAGAAAGAGCCTGGTTAATTCCCCTCAGCCATTTTATGCCTGTCCTTAAAGGTATCACCTCCTTTGTCAGTGGAGAAATCAAGGAAGTCTCTAACATTTGCTTTCTGTTTGGTTTCATCAACATTACATGCCTCCCACCAGGATTCTCATAAGTTAATTAGCAATCTTTGTTGCCATTTTCTGTTGCTGTAAATGGAGATTGTAATATCATTGAATAACACACGAATTTACCATACGATAAATTGCATGTGAGTTGTTTTTATTCTTTGGTATTTTTTGAGACAGGTTCTCCCTGTACCTCCAGCTGGTCTGGAACTCACTTTGTAGACCAGGCTGGCCTTGAACTCACAGAGATACATCTGCCTCTGCCTCCTGAGTGCTAGGATTAAAGGTGTGCACCCCCCTCCCAGCTGCATGTGAGTTTTGAAGGAACAAGAAGTGTGAGGGCTGCCTGTTGGTCTTCTCCATGCTGTAACTGGTTGGATGGTGGAGCCTTTAAGCCCCCAGAATCCCAAGTCAGAGGGGACAAGTGGTTGACTCAGAGCCTGGTGGCATGTAGTAAAGTTTCAAAGTGATACATCAACTGATGTCCATGTAGAAGGAAACTGTAGCTCTGCAGCATTATAAAGTACCTGTTTAAAAGAATCCCTGTGGGGCTGGAGAGATAGCCTAGCAGTTAAGAGCGCCGACCGCTCTTACAGAGGACCCAGGTTCGATCCCCAGCACCCACATGGCGGCCGAGAACCATCTGAAACTCCAATTCCAGGAGAACTCCAGTTCCAGGGGAATCCGAAACCCTCTTCTGACCTCCGCGGCATTGCACGACACGGGTGCACAAACATGCATGCAGACAGTACATTCATACACATACAGAAATAAATAAAATTTAAAAAAAAAAAAAAGAAATTGCTCATAAGCTAGTTGGTTTTAAAACTAGCATATGTTAACTCCAATTGGCAAGTTTTATTTACCCACCTGTGACAGGCAGAAATAATAACCTAGTATAATGGCACCAGGCCAATGCTGGGAAGGGGACAGGAGGGTTGTGAGTATAAGCCCAGCCTGCGCTATGTCCTGAAATCTTTTCTAGAGAAAATGGAAAACAGAAAGGAAAAATGATGCATGAATGTTCTGACACAGAATCTAGGGCATAATCTCTACTATAATATAAATTGAAAGCTTGTAAATAGTGTTTTGGTTGTAATATATTTCTTTTATGCATATAGACACACAAGTATATCTCTAATATATCTTCATATAGATTTCTATGAGGTCTCTTTGCCAGGGAGTGAGGAGTATTGTACATATAACTAGGTATTTGAGGCTCTAATGGCTGTGGAATGACAGTAAACATGAGTTGAATCTATCTAAGTTTAGTCCCATGTACTTTTCCTTTAACTAAATCTTAAATTGATTCCCCCACTTTATAGTCATCTCCGGTTACTGAAAATCTTTCTCTGTTTAAAACTTCAATCTCAGACTTGGTTTGTCGATCTCATTTCCTTCCTTACCCTTTTAGTGAAAGTTGGACAACCTTGGAGTTGGAACAGGTTCATGATCTGGCTGGCTCTAGGAGACCTTGTGGCCTTCCTTCCCTCTTCAAGGATCAGCGTATCTTGAGGCTCAGAGGGAGAGAGAGTCAGGCCCTCAGTTGTTGTGGCAGTTTCACTGGCCATGACTAACCAGATTCTGAAGTCTTTCCTTGGAGAAGTGACCAAAGACTGGCTTTTTGGGGGGAGACGTTGAGTTCTTCACAGGACTATGCTGAGCATGCCTAGGGCACTATTCCCAAGCTGAGAGCCAGGCTTTGCCACTGTTGCTCTGGCGCCCTCTAGCGGTGGTCTAACCCACAGCTATTTGCTGGGGAAGTTGTTTTCTGTTGAAGCATGGGCACAGAGATAATGACACTTCTGCACCTACCTCGCCCTGTCATCCCTCTACAATACTCTAACCAGAAGGACAAGGGAAGGCAAGTCTCCTGAACATACCCCACCAGTCATAGGCTTCTTGGCAGCTTCCCTTCATTCTACCAGCATTTTCTCTTTTATTTATTAACCTATTTATTTATTCATTTTTGTTTGTTTCATGTGTGTGGAGGTCAGAGGATAACTTTCAAAAGCCAGTTCTCTCCTTTCCTTTGTTGAGGCAGGGTCTCCTTTGTTTCTGCTGTGGCACTGAGCACTCTGGACTACCTGACCTGTGAGCTTCCTGATGATTGTCCTTTTGACACCTTCTATGGGTGCAACAGCGACCAGCTTTTTATGTATGTTATGAGGTCCCAAATTTAGGGCGTCAAGCTTGCACAGCAAGCACTTTTACCCGTGCAGCCATCTCCTGAGGCATCTCCCAGTGTATTCCCACCATCAGCTAAACCCCAGTCATTGAACATCCTTCCCAGGGAAAAATCCCACGTCTCTATCACTCTACCCTAATCTAACCCAAAAGTAAAACGGTCCAAACAACAATTGTTTCTGACTTGTAAGTACAAGTAAGAATTTCTTTGGATCAGTAATTTGGCTGTGTATGGCTTAAAGCTATCTTTGAGATATGAAGTATCTCCTTTTAAATCAGTTTGGATCTTGGACAGCATTTCTGAAACAATAGCAAAGTCTTTATGTATAGTTAGTATCATCATTTTTATATGAAGAAACCAATGCTTAGTGAAAATAACTTGTTTTGTTTACAGGTGGAAAAGGGAAATTTCTTTTTTTTTCCATCCATGTGGTTCAGACTGAAGGTTTGTTCTCTATGATGTCTCCAGCTTTTCATCAGAAGAAAGAATATTATAAGGGAGATTTCCATTCAAGTAAATATCAAGACAGTATACTAACCTAGGTATAGGGAGAGAGTCCTGATTGGCATGGCTCATTTTGGGGAAGTCCCAGGGCCAACGAGAATATTTGTGTGTCAGAACCTCAGGAAGTTCTCCCATCAGTCTCTACAGTGGAGACAACATGCTCATGGTTATAATTATGGAGGAAAATGTGTGACATAAAAGCAAGCCACCACAGGTCATAAACAGACCCGCTTTTAAAAATGGTATCTGAAACACCCAGGTGTGGTTTAATCCCAGCACTCAGGAGGCAGAGGCAGGTGGTTGCTGTGGAATCTAGGCCAGCCTGGTCTACATAGCGAGTCCCAGATAAGCTGGGGCTACAGGAAGACCAAAAATAAATAATTTGAAGATTTGACTCAGAGGATAAGTCAATAGGAAAATAGCTAATATTTCATGACATTTACTATGGAGATTGTTCATTTCTTTATACACATTTTGTTGTAATAAACCATGAAATAAATAATAATTTTCTCTCATCAAGTAATTAAACCTATAGATATTATGTAAGTGTCCCAAAAGCATTCAGCTAAAAACTATATACAAGAATAAAAACATTTTATTTTTATTTATTTTTTTAATTTTTATTTTTTATTTTATTTATTTTTGTATGTGTATGAGTGTACTGTCTGCATGTAGGTTTGTGCACCCGTGTCGTGCAATGCCACGGAGGTCAGAAGAGGGTGTCGGATTCCCCTGGAACTGGAGTTCTCCTGGAATTGGAGTTTCAGACGGTTCTCAGCCGCCATGTGGGTGCTGGAGATCGAACCCGGGTCCTCTGTAAGAGCGGTCAGCGCTCTCAACCGCTAGGCCATCTCTCCAGCCCCCTTATTTTTATTTTTAAAAATTTACTTTTTTGTCGGTTTGGTTTAGTTTTGGTGCCAGAGATTAAACCAAACTCGACTAGTGTAAGACTTTGCCTTTTTTTTCTGATTTTGGCTGTTAACACAAGTGATGGTTGAAAAATACTTTCCTTTTTCTTTCAGAAAAAATCGAAAACACGGATCATACCCCAAAAGGCAAATGCTTTTAAACCTTCAAAGATGGCACATTTGTTTACAGCAGTGCAAAGGAAGTCAAAAGCTAAGAACTGCCCTGTAGCCAAGACTGTGTACTTTAGAGCCATTATTCAAGGTTTCTTACTTGACAGTTCATCATGACCCTGTTGAAAATCTACAATATATGCTGCATTTAATGAAATGTATGTATGTCAGACCAGAAGAAGAGAACTATAAACATATATTGTGTGAAGGAGAAATTCAGCAATGGAGCCAGTTTCAGCAGATCAAGCAAAAAGATGTGTCTTGGGCATGGAACCAAAGTTACAATGAAACATTCAACTCCTGCTGTGCAGGGGGCTCATTTTAATGTAACACCACACCCCATGGAAACACTATTCCTGAAAAAACAAACATCGTTTTAAAAAAAAGTAAAACAAACAAAAAGATAAAATAACAAGGGTGGGTGGGGAATGAAGCACGAGAATTACCTATGAGGAACTATTTACAATAAAATCTTTCATTTGAAAAGTCTGGTTTCTTACTACAGGGATTTGCTTTTCTGTCTTTATGATTGTTTTAAACTCAGGAACAGAAACAGCTGCAATGTAAGTGGAAGAAAAGCACTCTCTATTTTGTTTCGCTAAAAGGTGGAGGTGATAATGAGAAGTCCATCCCAAGAAGTGGCCCTAAAGAAACTGGCAACCAAGGCAAAGGACCTCGGTGAATGTAACCTGAGAATAAATTCGAATTTGATGCTTCCTCTTCTCACACATCTATCTGCATTTCTCCACTAAGAACAGACTAATCTCATTAGTATTGAAAAGTATGAAGATGATGCTCTAATCCACAGGCTCCCTGACTTAGTTCTGAACACCAAGATTCATAGGGAACCAGGGCCAGAGAGCACCTCTGATTCCTCCAATTTCTGTAGCATTGGTTTTCAAATTAAATTTGTCTGCAGATTAATACACTATATGACTTGGGTAAATCCATCTTACAGGTGATAAGTAAACTTCTGCCAAAAGTTGGGATTGCCAGAGAGATGTGAATATTAAAAGTACCCTAATATACCTAGAGCAATCTGAATCCTTGTTGTTTAGAGTGATAACACAATTTTCCAAAACAGAAGATAGTTCTACTTTTTTTGTAGAGAGGAACATGTTACTGATAAGGTGGTTTTGTACCAGTGGTAATTATACTACCGGTACTTTTCCTAAATTATGTCTTACTGAATCTTTGGATTCCGTTCTGAGAGTAAATATATGTTCCTGAAAAGCTAATTCTACACCTCATTTACTGTAGAAAACAAGACAACCTCAATTTTTCAAATTTCAAGGTTTTATTTATGGGGCTAGAATTCCCATGCATAGAGAATGTGTGTAGGGAGCCAGAAACTCTTTTCTATGAAATTCTACACAAATAGTTCCATGTGTGAATTGAGTATCTTACCCTTCAGTTTTAGCACTGGCGTTTTCATGGCCAGCACAATAACTGAAGAATCTATAAGAAAAAAAAAAAAAAAACAGAATGTTGGGTCCCACATTTTGTCTTTGTATTTATGCTGACCCAGGTCACTTGACCTCTCTGTGCCTCAGTTTCCTCATCTGCAAAATGGGGGTTAAATGCTTTTTTCATAAGGTTTTATTTGCAATTCTGGAAAAAGAGGTGCTTAAAGTAGCACAAAGTGCTTTGTAATTATTATAAATGCTGTATTATTTGACTTTCTTGTATTGTGGAGAAAAAGATCCCCTTGTTTAGTGAACTAGTCTTTCAGCTCAGTCAAAACTGAGCATCACCGCAGCTTTCCTATCGAGCTACCTGGGACATTATTAGCAATAAGGATTGAGAGATTTGCAACCAGGATATCTAATAAACTGCAGCAAATAGATTGGCTCATACTATTGAGGAAGACAGAGATGTGTCATTTCAATGCTAAGCACTTCCTGATTGCATATGCATGCCATCACGAAAAATCCCACAGTCATCAAAAGAGAGCCAACCAGGAAACCAAGGATCAGAGAAAACAGAGAGCATCTCATAAGCCTGATTGTTTCTTTCAGAAAGATCAGGTGGCATGTCCGAATGCAAACATAAAAATCAAGCTATCCTAATGGAGTCTTTGCTCACCTATGGTAAGTATGAGATCCAGTAGCGAGTTTATTGTGCAGTTAATGTGAAAACAGGGTACTTCTACGATGTCGGCAACACAACTAACTCAGTCACAAATTATGGAGGTCCATAAATGAGACATTTTTCTCTTTAATTATGCTTCACTTACCATTCCAAGGTCCATCTGAGTAAACCGTATGCTCCATCTACTCCAGACACACCTTGCTTCTCCCCTCCTGGGTTCCCCATCAAGAAACTTACAGAGTAAATTTTATATCAGAGAACTATTTCTAAATTATTATGAATATTTGCAAAAATGGTGTGAATTAATCACATGGCCTGTCTGCTTCTTCGTGTTGGTGGAATTGTGTCATACTGGTACCAAATTGGCAGCCACATCATTGAAGCTGATCACCTACCTATAAAGCTTAGATGGGAGGAGGGGGCTCTTTTCCTTCTGTTCAACATGCAGAATATCAAACAAGTTTCTCTAGATTATAAGCTAAATAGGGACGTCTTTATCAAGTGTTGACCATGATGCTCAATATTAATACTAGTATATCAGGGTAGAAACCTCTAAATATTTTGATAGCATTTCTCTGATGTCCATTTCCACAATTATAACAGCATTGAGAAAATGGCATGTATTCCAATTATTAATGGGTTCATGGAAACAGACCCTTGAATGCAATGCTCAAAATAGCCAAGAGAATGTATCATTGTTAATGGAGAGGCCTACTAAGGTTATTTTTTTTTAATCCATTCTATAATTTCTGTATTATTCTGACACGTGCCAGCGAATTATAAGGAATCAGCACAATCGGGGTTCATTTACCTAATTTTCCTAGCAAAGTATTCATCCTTTTGAAAATGACTAAGTAGTTTGAAATAAATGAAAGCCCTAATTTAGCCTATTCAGGACACTAAAATTTCCATGAGTGAGAAGAAGCAGACTGACCAACCACACTTCAGAACATTGTCTTTGTCATATGCCATCCAACTCTCACTTAGATAATAGAATAGACTGGAAAAATCAGATCCTCTTTGACTTTTCCTATCAGTTAAATTACTGCTACCAATAAGGCTCTAGGAATGAAATAATGCATTTTGCTTTGAATTTTCTTCAATTCTGAAATCACTTCTCATGCAAGTGTATGGCCCTTCCTAACTTGGAAGGCATGGATCATCACTGGGGTTGGAAGGGTTTGCCAAATCATTTTTGCTACAGTATTTTATTTCAACCTGTTTGGTTGTTTTAGACTATTTTAAATAAATTTCTCCCAAATTTGTTTCTGCGTATTTATTGTTAACTTTCTCTATAAATCCATTGCATAATTTGAATGTTCAAAACTTCAATGTCCTTGATAAACACATTATTTTTAAATCATGTTTTTTTAAACTTGCCTAGGTTTTCATGTGAACTGTAAAAAGAATATTTGTTGGTTACATGTTGATATTTAAATATTTGGGCCATCTGCATGATATTACATAAAAATAGATAGACAGCATACTCTATTTAAAAATAATTAATTCCATTACTTTGATCTATCAAACAGTGACATAGGACATACATATGAATGTACCAGAATAAGAATTGTAAGAACTGGTTATGCTGTTTGGGGTTTACATTGTTTGTCTATGTATTTCCTAACCAAATTCTGGCAGTTTAACTTCCCTATCTCCATTCCTCCTTCTCTTTTATTTTCTCTATATGATGGTACTAGATAGAGATTGAACTCAGGTGCCAGGGCATGCCAAGCAGCACAGAGCTGTAGTTCCCAATTTGACTTTATCTATTATGCTGAAAAAGAAATCAGTATAACTTTGGAAATACCAGCAGTGCAAGTAGATCTTATCTGACTGTGTCATGAGTGAATGCTTCCAGGGTAGACCCAAGACCCTCTTCAAATGGACTTCTTTGCTACAGACAGAGGAAAAAAGACATAGAGGAAAGATTCTCTTCTGTCTGCTTTTTAATTCCTGTGTTGAGACTGAATTTCAGGCATATTTGCAGGAGAATTTGGCATGATAGGTGGAGAGAATCTTAAGGAACAAATTCTATTACTTCATGTCAGAACTGAGTAGGAGAGTTTTAGATCATTTTCCTGTATTTAATTTGGCAGTATATTTCTTCCTAAACACATATTGTTGAGAGAGTCAGGGTCCAATTTTTAATTGGAATTATTGATGATATACTTAAGGGGTAGTGCAGGAAAATAGATTGCAATTAACTCTACTCAACCTAAAATACTGTATGTAGGTGGTTGTCTTGATGAGCCTTCCAGGTTTTGTTTTGATTTTTTGTGCTGGGGTCTTTACACCCATCATTATATTTCCATCTTTGTTATATACAAAGTTCTAGAGGGTGGAAGTAGTGTAGAAGAACAATGTTTGAGTCCATTTTTCCCATAATGAAGATTCCACAGGTGAATAAAGAATGCATGATACAATTTCCCAATCAAGCAGACCTGGCATCCATTAATAACTGCAATCGTTTGTGCTTGACAGACATATCTCACAAAATGTGCCTCTTTTCCCTGTTACCTGTACCATCTTCCCACAGTAAGGCAGATCAAATTCCAAACTCCTATAAATAGGAGACATATATAGTCAGACACATATAATCTGTACATAGTATGATGGTGAGGGCATTACTGGATGTGAACGTCAGCCCTGGACAGAAGACTTATAGAAGATGTGTTTCTGGTGCTGCTAAGCAACCTGTTTCTGTTTAGTATCTGGTGTCTGTCCTCACTCTCTCCTTGGCTGCCTCTTGTCTCTGCCCACCTACTCTCCATTACTTACCATTAGATTTTCTTGCCTCTGAATTTTCAATTATTTAGTCCCCTAAGTCATTAATGTTTGTTTCCAAAAGAGCAACAGATCAACCAGCACAACTGACAGTATTACTATCATTCAAAAGTCGTATGTTTTTATCAACTAAAAATCTCACTCGAAAAATGGCCATGCATGATCTAACATGCAGTGTTTTATTCTGCGGGGACTTAAGCATAAAGGTAGTATGTTTGAATCCACAATTCCTGATGTATCTACTGAATTAATCTAGCCAGGAAGCCAGTTTCCAAAGCTTTCCTGCTGTAGCCTGCATCAGTGATGGTTCTTCTATCTCATGGGCTTGACTCCAATGACTTCATATGCTAGTCAATGATAATTAAAGAGAAGCTGAACTTCAGCAGGGATCCTCTGAAGTTCATGGGACATGTACATGATGTACTATATGTATCACTACAGAGACTGGAATCCACTTATTGTACGTAAAGTTTTATGAATGGTTATTTTATAACATGTATTTAATATATCAATCAATGAACTCTGGTGTTTTAGTTTCTACAGAAATAAAACAAGCTGCTTTTTAAAATATTTATTATTTTTTATTTTTTGTGTATGAATGTATTGCCTGCATGTATGTAAGTGAACCCATGTCATGCAATGCCCATGGAGGTCAGAAGAGGGCATAAGATCCCCTGGAACTGGTGTTAAAGAATGTTATCACGAACCACATGGGTGCTGGGAATCAAACCTGAGTTTTCTTTTTTTGTTTGTTTGTTTGGGTAATTACTAGAACCTGGGTTTTCTACAAAAGCAGCCAGCACAACCATTGAGCCATCTCTCCAGCCCCAATCTGCATTTTTTAATTATCCTGTGTTGTTCATAAAATGGTTTTTAAATTTTTTGTAACTCAACTCTCACCTGTTTTACAAAAATAGAGTGAGGTAAATCAAGACTATTAGTGTAATTTTATAAAGCAAACTTTACATCAAGAATAGGAAACACTTTTCTTCTCTCTCTACTCTGAAACCTCAAATTTCTGCTGTGCCTGTCACGGGCACATTTTCAAGGAGGCCAAGGCAGGATTCATACCTATGGCAAAAGAACTGTGATTGTTAGAATTTATTCTATCTGTAGTCTGGAACACAGACTTGCTAACTATTTAGCATCTAATACTAGATATTACCTCCTTACACTTACTTATTTCTCAAGTTCCTTTATTTGTAAAGCCACTGAACATAGTGAGTTAATAAGTGTGCTCTACCAGAGCTAAATTCTATGGCCTGGTACCTCTGGGTGAGATCTCAAAAAACTTCCAATCTAATGTGGGAATCCCAGGCAGGCTTGAAGGGTTATTAGCTCCAAAAATTTCAGGACAAATTCCCACTCGAGATTTTGCTCTTATGTAATTTATGGCCAGGAATTCTGTCTAATTTTTCCTCACCTACATGAATCTTATAGTTGAAGATTTGCTTTGCCTTCATCAAGAATTGGATATGTCTTCTATCATCTGTGGATCCCAGGGGTTTTTTATAAATATGTAAAACCAGTTTCACATACATATAAAAGTGGAAGGGAGACTAAGGGAAGGAAGGAAACTGGCCAGAGATGGAGAAGGGTGTGAAAACAAAAGGAGAGTAGCAGAGTGAATCCGGTCAAAATACACGATATATCTGAAAGAAATTGTCTTTATGCAACCCAATACTTTGTACAAAGAATATACATTAATGAAGAAATTTTTAAAAAGAATTTGATAGTATAGCCTTTATTTGTTTTCTCTCAAGGCATTCTTTCTATGTACCTACTTTTCTTTCCCAAATAATGTTATTTGTTCTGTACTTTTCTATTCAATTTGATAATTAAATCTGTAGGTGTTTGAAGCTTTAACTCCTTAGCATCTTGAACAGACA
Source organism: Rhizomys pruinosus (assembly GCA_009823505.1). NCBI lineage: Eukaryota > Metazoa > Chordata > Mammalia > Rodentia > Spalacidae > Rhizomys > Rhizomys pruinosus. Next base: position 1,826,396 of record VZQC01013314.1, on the reverse strand, counting down.
GGCTCATGTACTGACCAGAGTTTTACTAAATTGCTCTCAATCTTTCATTGTCTGTACTGGGTTGTTCAGGGAAGAATCCCATACTAGTTGAATGATCAGAGAAGGTTACATGAAGAAGAGATAGCTAAACTGGGATGTTTTATTGTAAATCATGGACTATTGTTTGTTTGGATGGTTTCTGTCTTGCTTATATTATTTCCTTCCTTTTCTTCCTCTTCCCCTTCTTTCCATTTCCATTCTTCTCTTCCCACCCTTCCCCTTCCTCTTTCCCCCTTTCCCCTTCCTAGTCTTTTCTCTCTTTCTCTTTCTTTCTTTCTTTCTTTCTCTCTTTCTTTCTTTCTTCTCTTTCATTTAAAAAGAGCTTTGTTTTGTTTTTCCATAAACCAAAATCATATGCAAATAACCTACCATAGGACCTGTTGCCTTCTTCCTGGCACCACCCCAGTCATCTTTCTACTCCCTTGTATTCTACTGTGAGACCACTGGAGGGAAGCATTTATCCAAAATTCCAGGAAAAATGTGAGCTCAAAGAAATTCTAACATTGATTTTCTGTGTTCCTTGTTTTGCATGGTCCTTTCCCACATCCATCTGAAAGCAATAGCCTAAAGTTAAGCATTGTCTTGTCTGCTGCTCTGACATGGTTTCTTACTGAGTTTGCAGCCTCTCAACTTATGTGTGTGTGTTAGGGGATGAGATGCTGTCTTCATTCGGACAGCAAATTCATTTGCAAGCAGAAAGGCCCCAGGGCACTTGCAGACCATTGATGCAGCCTCCAAGTATCCTAGACTTACTCAGATTCAGACATAAAGGGGTCAAGGCAGTTCAGTTCAGCAGATCCACTCCCTAAGTCCCTACCTCTGAAACAAGTTCCCCCAGGGACCAAAAAGGGAAGGAAGGTTAATGTGGCTATGATTCTCTTACTACATAAATACCTTTGATTTTTTATTTTAAAAACACAGTATTATGTTTTGAATGTCTTTGCCAAAATGTATGGTGTTTCCTAAAGGAAATTTTCAAAGAAAAGAATTAGAGATTACGCCTTATAAAATATTGACCTCCCAAAAAGCACAAGAATGAAAAACAGCTATAATTAATTGCTCTTGAAAACACTGGCTTCATAAGCTTTTGTTCCTTTAATCTACCATTCCTAACTAAAAAGGACATTGTACTAACAAAACACCTTGGCTTCTCAGCCCTGCCTTTCCTCAGTCATGGGGGCTGCTATGGGAAAGTACAGCTTCAAGTACACAGGGTGTTTCAGTTTCACTCTCATTACAAGTGGAAGAGCAGCAGTGATTCATTAGGTTAACCACATCTCTTTCTGTCCCCCCTGTTGTTTCTACTCTGTTTTAGGAGGTACATAGGGAGCAGGCAAGCAAGCAGGGTCTAAGTTCTCTTATGCAAGAGTCATTTAAATTACACCAAACCTCCATCTTCTGTATAAAATGAGCTGATAATGCCACTGACTTCATCAGCTACTCCAAGAATTAGTTACAGCAGGATCAGTTAAAAAAATGTATGTCCGGGATGCAGCAAGGGCTCAATAAGTCACAGTTTTCTCAGTTGTATCTTTCAGTTTGTTGGTATTAAAGTGTTGGGCACAGAAGGGAACTATAAGAGATCAAAGCATGAAAGGGCAAAAGTATAAAAGAAAGTTTTCCCCAGACACCCATGCATTCATGATCCCTCCCCAACTTCTAGTACTCTTGTTACAGAAAAATAGTGACAGCAAAGCCAAAGTCAGGTGAGGAGAGGGAGTTTAATTTTACACTAGCAGAACTGACCCATGGATAGTTCCATAAAAGAGTCAGGACCTTGACTTGAGTCTTTGGGGCTTTTATACCCACATGACAAATGTAAGTAAATAGCAAATAACACATATGTGGTAATTAAATAAGTTGTTCACAGGTAACATGAAGTCATTAAGGCTACAGGCATGTGGTAGTTTTGGAAACCAAAGATTTCAATTCTGAATAACTGTAGTGGGCAGAGAAGACTCCTGTCTGCCTCCTCCATTTTTATCTCCGGTTTGAGCTCTTCTTGCTCCAAAGTTCTTAATTCTCATAATAGTACAAGCAACCAGCTGATGTATTTCCCTATTTTCATTATATTCTTTAATAAAAGCAAGTGAAACATCTTAAATGGTTCACAGCATTACATAGATAACCAGTTAGTTATTCTGGGATGGAGCAGAGACCAAATATCCAGCTATGGAAGAGTGCATATGCAACATACACAAGGCCCTTGACTACATCCCTGTCACCACTCCCTCTGTATTAGTCACTTTTCTGTTGCTGTGATAAAACACCATGACCAAGGAACTTATAAAAGGAAGAGTTTATTTGAGCTTACGATTGACGGTTCCAGGGAATTGGAATCCATTGTGGTGGGAGGCATGGCAGCTGGAGACTGCAGCAGCAAACTGAGGGTCACATCTTGCAATGAGCACAGGAAGCAGAGAGAGAGCAACTGTAGACCACGAGGCTTGTTAAAACTCACTAAGCCTGCCCCCAGTGACACCCTTCCTCCAGCATGGCCACACACCCCAAGACCTCCAAAAACAGTGCCACAAACTGGAGACAAACGTCTGAATACCTAGAGCCTATGGGGGACAGGGAGTGGAATGTGGTGGTTTGAATGAGTGTCCCCCATAGGCTCTAGGTATTCAGACATTTGTCTCCAGTTGGTGGCGCTGTTTTTGGAGGTCTTTTGGAGGTGCTGGAGGAAGTGTGTCACTGGGGGCAGGCTTAGTGAGTTTTAACAAGCCTCATGGTCTACAGTTGCTCTCTCTCTGCTTCCTGTGCTCTTTGTGAGATGTGACCCTCGGCATGCTGCTCTAGATCCAGCCACCATGCCTCCCACCACAATGGACTCTAACTCCCTGGAACCATTAATCGTAAGCTCAAATAAACTCTTCCTTTTATAAGTTCCTTGGTCATGGCGTTTTATCACAGCAACAGAAAAGTGACTGATACACCCTCCAAATAAAGGACAGTGCTAAAGTCTTCTTTTTCAGCTTAGGGTTAATAAGGAGCAGAAAAGAAATACCAGGACAAACCCTGAAGGAGCAGGAGAGGCAACAACACCCTAATGACAGCACCTAAAGGAAGTAAGGTAGATGGGCCACCAGGCTTGTTTACAACTTTGGGGCCCTTATCAGCTGGTCTTAAGTAAACAAGACAGCACCTAAAAGAAGTAAGATAGACAGCACCTAAAGGAAGTAAGGTAGACCAGCCAGCTGGTCCCAAATAAACAAGACAAGGTTGGGGGGGGGGGTGCTAAAGGAGGTAAAGTAGGCCAGCCAGGCTTGTTTTGAAACTTTTCCGATTGGCTCTAGGAAGATTGGCTGCCCGTTTCGTACCGTGGGTGTTCCCTTGTGGTCTTTGCCTTTATAAGCTGCTGTAGTGCTTACAGCAAATGAGATCGGCTGTGACTGACTCCCTGGCTGTCTGAGTGTCTCCAAACATGAGAGGCTGCTAGGTGGGGCAGACTGTGTACCTGTCTTTCCCCTTCCATCTGGTTTCGGTGCGGGTCAGGACCTGCAAAACCCCAGCAAAATGCCAACAGCCAGGCAGTACTGTGAAGCCTGAGCAGCAGCCCAGTATCTAATATGACAGGAGCCACTACAGAACAGACATTATTGTAAGAGGTATCTAATTCAGGCATTGTTGACTCAACAGTAAATATTTAATTTTTCAGTTATGTACTAAACAGTAACAGTAATTTTGACCTGGAAAAGACATTTATTCTTTCGCTTTCTTTTTTGTTCATTTTTCAAGAAATATTATCAAACAACTGTTCCTTTAAATGTATCACATGTGCTGCCTTCCACGAGGTATTCTAAGATTCAGAAAAGAGGTCTGATAGGAGAGAGAGAAAGAGAGAGACAGACCCAGAGACAGGACCAGGAACAGTTCCACATGGGAAAAAAACTAGCTTTATTGCTGTAACTTGGGGGTTTTATACAAAACCTTGTAGGGGGTTGGGACATACAGAATTGGGGGTCAGGACAGGTGGAATTTCAGGCCATATGCTCCAGACCACTACAGAAATGTAATAATGCTTTGCTCAAGGCATAAAAGACAATTGGTGCCAGGCAGGTTTCACAGGCAAGCAAGATATCATCAGGAATCCAGGCTTGGAGGCTGCTTGCTGACACTCTTAAGTGCTTCTGCCAAAAGAATACCTACATCTCCTCCCTTTTCTTTATTAAAAAAGAAAAGCTAGTCCTCACATAGTGTTATTTTTTTTTCTTTGGAGGATACTCTGGGAAGTATGACCCAATGCAGCTCCTACTGGGGACAACAGTACCTGAGTGTGGTATAGTAAGCTGAAAGTGTGACATAGATAGCTCCTCCTACATTTTTTAATTAAAATGGAGCAGTGGTGTCACCCTTTTTCAGAGAACTTTCAGGGATGGCTTGATATTGACCTAAGACAGTCTGGACTGTAACCACAAATTGGCTTTTGACAAACCAGGAAGCCAACCTCCTAAGGTGGAGATTAGTCTTAATGAAAGGGATTATCTAGGTGGCCTAGAGGGACTTGGGTTATAGGTAATAGGGATTTGTCAACAACCCATATATAAAGATAATATTTTTCCTCCCAAATTTAAAGACACCCAGGCATCTTTTGATTCCCCTCTTAACACAGAGGCAGCAAAAGGCTTCAAGGCAGCTGCCAAAGCTCCCAAAACCTCAAGTAATTTTACACCTATCAATTTAAACACAGAACTTGGTGCCAGTGTATCACAAACCAACCACATGAAGGATGTAAAGAGACTTAAAACTGAGCAGGGAACTTTTCCCTCAAGTGGTGGAACTCTAAAAAATGACAAAGCAAAAGTAATAAGTATATGTTTTTCTCCCTCCATGACATAAAGGTATATGAGTGACACTTTCCTTTTAAAGGTAACATTTTTCTCCCATATATGAAGATATTTTTCCTATGACATAGACATGTGTATGACATTTTCCCTCTAAAAGTAACATTTTTCTCTCCCCAAGACATACAGATATTATTTTATATCCCTCTTAACATAGATCATGATTTTAATTGTACCCCCAAAGTCTTAAGTTTGTCTGGAAAGACCTGTATATGTAACTATATTGATGGAATAAAGTCCACTCTATGAGAGTCCACAACAATCCTTTTGGCCTCTGGCAGGTTTTTTTCTTTAGCAAGCAGCTCCTAGGCTTTGGAGAGAAAGGGGGAAGGGTGGGTGAGAAGAGGAGCAACCCATTCTTTATTGTTGAAGATAGCACTTAGGCTGTTCCAGCCTTTTTTCCCACCAGGAGTTTAGCAGCTCGGCTCAGGCTCCAAGTCTTTACTGGAGGGCAGAAGGCTGTGGGCCTGGAGATGAAACAAGGCAGGGGCCCAGCAGGTGGCCTCAAGCTGAGCCAGAGTTTAGGCCTTCCAGGGGGTGTTTTCTGCAATTTACTGATGAAATATGAATAGTAAAAGTATAGGCACTTAAGTAAACATTATTTATTATACTAGGTTGTGCTGTTCGCATAGCACAAGTGGTTAGAAATACCATTCTTTTATGTTACTGTGGGTATTTATAGAAAATACTTCATTTATCATTTTAGTAGATAAACAGATGAAGGCTAATTAAAGTTTTGTGGGGGGGTTGTTGGTTTTTTGTTTTGTTTTTTGTTGTTGTTTTTTTGTTTTTTTGGTCTTTCAAGACAGGGTCTCCCTGTAGACCCAGCTGTCCTGTAACTTGCTCTGTAGACTAGGCTGGCCTTGAACTCACAAAGATCCACCCGCCTCTGCCTCCTGAGTGTTAGGATTAAAGGCATGCACCACTACACCCAGCTAAGGTTCTTTCAAGAATAAACTATATTAGCCCTTTAACATTAAGTTTGAAAAACAAAATAATGTATCAGTTTAGTACTTGGTGTTTTACCCATGGCCTTTTAGCCTTGATAGACTTATTGGGCCTGATTTTTAGCTTGATAAAAGACAGCTATAATATTTATTACTGATATAATTGGCTGTTCAGAGAAGCCCCAGCCAGTACAGTACCTGGCTTTGATACATTTTTTTTTTATTGATGCTTTGTGCATTTCATACATCATTTTCCAATTCAGTTCAGGCATATTTCCCTTTCCCTTCCCCCCTACCCCCACCCCATCCCAGATCATGCATTTTGCCATAACTGTCCTGCATCTTTCTCTCAGTTTTTTTTTTCATTTTTTAGCTATAAGTGATGATCCATGAGTACAAGCATCCTTCATATGAAACCAATTTGCAGGCTGTTGTGCCCAAACCCCCACAGCTCCAACCATCCAGAGGGGGTGAGGAGGTGCTTGTGTTACAATCAATTTGATCAAATAAGTGTTCCAGCTACATTGCTGTGTGTTCACCATTCACATCAAAGTCGAGCCTTTACAATTATCCACGACCCCTCTTCCAGAGATTTTTCCCTAGGCTTACAAAGGGGCACAGGTGGATGAGAAGCAAAACAGTAACCTCATTGGACTGTTGTCTTGGACTCTGGTCCAATTCTGGCTGTTTCCTTCATGGGCTGACAGTTTTGTCCAGGAATAAACCTTTCAATCCTACTAATGAAGCACAAGCAGATTAGGTATAGTAGAAGTATTTAAACAGCACTAATTGTTATGGTTAGGTTTCTTTGTATAGACACATGATGTTGGGATTATAGTTTAATCCACGAATTACATTTTTTCCTGTTAATAGACAGGGTCTGGGCTGGAGCGTGGCCTGGAGTGGTTAAGACACCGTGACTGCGCTTGCAAAAAGAGGACCCGGGTCGATCCCCAAGCACCCCACATGGTGGGTACGAGAGTACCGTCTGAAAGGCTCGCCAATTCCAGGCAAGAAAACGTCGAGTTCCAGGTGTGTCCGACACCCTCTTCTGACCCTCCGCAGCGTGCACGTCATGATGCACAGACTTTAGCAGGGCAGAAAATACATCAGTACACATGAAGATAAATAAAATTTAAAAAATGTTTAAAGATATATGACAGGGCTCTTACTGGGTGGTCTGTAATAACAGTCTCCTAATCTGGTAGAGGAGATGTATAACTTGTGGCATCACCAGTGGGTTATTCATAGAGGAGAGAGCCAATAGCCAATTAGGTTTGGGATATACAGGCATATGGCTGCCTCTGCTGCACAGTATTTCCAGGCAGGTGAGGTGTAGCTGGTGCTGACGGTGGAGTCTTGCTTGACTCAGGGAGACCCGTATTTGCTTTATTGGTTGAGTGGCCTTTGGTAACACTCTCTGGTATTCCAGAGGCCATCTGTACACTTGCATGTGTGGTCTCAATACATCTTTCCCCTGTTAATGTCAGGTCTTCAGCAGCAGGGCCTTATTGCCTCCCTTCTTGCAGGTATCCCAGTTTAGAGGCAAGGAGCCTTTACCTTTTGTGGGGCCTTGGATCCCCTGGCCAACATCTCCCTGGCAGAATAATCCATTGCTGATGTCAGAGCTCCTGTATTAATATATTTTGCTTAAGTGTATAGCTTAAGGACTTTAGTATTATATTTGGTTCTGAACAGAGAATAATCCTTTTCACAGTTCTTATGTCTATTAGTCAATTAAAGAAGGCAGAACTGCTTTGATACATTTTTAATACATGTTTATGAGAAATAGAATATCCCTACAAGAGATCTTATGCCTCTTAATGTAAGGAAGAAGCTAAGCTGTATTTTGGAGGGCATTACATTGATTTTACTTTATTTTAGGAGAATTTACACTTTTTGAAAATCATAGTACTAAATACCCACACAGGAACTAGTGTTTTGAGGTCCATCGTTAATGAAGAGGTGAAGTACAGTCTTTTAGAGCTAAGTTATCTTGTAGACAAAAGGAGAATGTTACAGATACCATCACAGAAAGACACTGGAAACACTGATATACATCAATGTCAAGGCTGTCACCTGGAAATCTAGTATTAATTAGGAGTAAGAGTAATAACTTGTAGTTCCCATAAATTTAAGTGTGACCAATATTTTATGTTGATAGTATTAGACCAATTTTTAAACAATGTAAGTAATTTAGTTAACCATTATATAATGTGTGAATAAATTTTGGATAAAAGTAAAAATAAGTTAGATAAACCTTGATTAAACATGCATTGTGATCTTAAAGTTAACTGACTAAGACTTGATCCTGAAGAAATAAGGTTTATGTCTATAATTTTGACCTTTATATATTACAACCCCTAGATACATTACTTTAAGGTATAAATTTTATAGAATGGGTTTTATAGATCCTTATTGGGTGTTGGTGGATCATAACCAGTTGATGACAGTACATACTCAATAAAACTTTGAACTATCACATGTGTCAATTTATATTTACCCTTAATAAATCAATTAATTTATTAGCTGTTTGAATATACTAACAGACCTGAGTTAGGGAGAAAAAAAGTCAATCTTGGTTTTAGAGTTAGCCTTTACTGAATTTAAGCAGTAAATTTATGTAAGCAGTAAAATCACAAGTTAATTGAAAAAAAGGTTCATCTTAGTTGTAGAGTTAGCCATTCTAGTAGAAGCCTGGAAGAAAGCATTGCTGCAAAAAAAAATGTAGTTCCAGAGGAAAATAAAGACTTAGGCAGCAACTGGGATATTTTGGCAAAGAGTCTGGCCGCAGTTTGCCTACAGCCCAAATGCTTGCCTCTGATGCTAAGTTGAAAAGTAATGGACTAATTTATTTGGCAGAGGATATTTCAAGACAGCCTAACTTAGAAATGGTGGGATGGCTATTAATGGTGCAGATCTACAGTGAAAAAGAGCAGATGGGGCAGAAAGAAATGCAGAATGTATACTTTGGATCTGAAAAGTACACTAGGAAGATTAATGGTAGAGCCAAGGCATGTCCTGAAAGAGAGGCTCCCTTTGATAAGGAGATTAAAGTGATTAAGGAGAGGCCTAAATATTTACAAGTAAACAATAGAAAAAGTGAGATTAACATGATTAAGGAGGGGCCTCAAGATTTACAAGTAAACAACAGCAATAGTACCTTCAGGGCAAGACCACACCTAGCTAAGCCTCCAGCTTTTGAAAGGAAAATACTGAGAGGGCAGAGAAAAGTTGCCAATGTAGTTGAAGTGGGCCAGGGTCCATCCAAGGCTGGCAGCCAAACTTGGCAAAGTATTGAGTCACCCACATGGTACTGGTTTTAGAGGCATGAAGGGTGCAAGAGTGAAGGGATCATCAATTCTTCCTCAGTGGTTTCAGAGAGCTGGAGAAGCCAGGCAGAGTGCAGCAGAGGTGCCCCTGAATAAAGAAGGCCTTGATAGGTCATTGCATGAAGCTGTGAATGTGAAGCCTGGTTGGCAGCGGAGACCCCAAGAAGACATTTAGATGCCAGTGCTGTTTGAAGAAGCTCAGGAGGGAGTGACAGTAGCATCAGGGAGTGGTACCACCTAAGAGAGTGTATTTGCAAGCAAAGTGGAAGAGCTGAGCCATCTAGCCTTTGGAAGTAAGTCCCAGATCGCACATGAGTTACTGGACTTGGTGTTGCCCTACTGGTTTTCAGTCTTGTTTTGGTCCAGTATTTCCTCACTAGTGCCTCTATTCCTCCCTTTTGGAATGGAAATATGTATTCATTTCCACCAAATGTTGGGAGTAAGTAATTTGTCTTTTGATTTACAAGAGCTTACAGTTAAGAGATTAGCCTGGGTGCTCAGAAGAGAGTTTGGACTATAGACTTTTGAATAGAATTGAGACTGGTAAAGACTATGGGGACTTTTAAGGTTGGATGAAATGCATTTTGCATTTTATATAGTCATGAGCTTATGGGGGCCAGGGAGTGGAATGTGGTGGTTTGAATGAGTGTCCTCCATATGGTTTAAGTATTCAGACATTTTTGTCACCAGTTGGTGGCAATGCTCTGGGATGTCTTAAGAGGTTTGGCATGCGGAGGAAGTATAGTCATTTGGGGCAGGCTTAGTTAAATAAGCCTTGCAGTTCTCTCTCTCTTCTCTCTCTCTCCTCCCCTCTCTCCTCCTCTCAGTCTCTCTCTCGTCTCTCTCATCTCTCTTCCTGTACTCATTGGTGAGATGTGACTCTCAGCTTCATGCTCCAGTCCAGCCACCATGCCTCTTGTCAGCAATGAATTCTAATCTCTCCTGGAACCGGATATAAAGCTGCAAATAAACTCTTGTCCTTTTATAAGTTCCCTGGTCATGGGGTTTTTAATCACAGAACAGAAAGGTGACTAATACAGTTGTATTATTAAATAATTGACACATATTTTCTTTACGCATTAAATAAACAGTAATATAAGGAATGTCGTGAGCATGCTGGGCTTGGTGCACAATGCCGTTAATCCAGCACGTTGGGAGGCAGAGACGAGTGGGACTCTGTGAGTTCAAGACCAGCCGTGGTCTACAGAGGTGACTTTCTAGGACAGCTGGGGACTAAGGAGAGACACTGTCTCAAAAAATCAACATGCCAACAAAAATCAAAAAAAAAAAACAAAAAATAAAAAAAAAAAAAGAAAAAAAAGAATCGAATAAACGCAAAAGTTCTGTAAATCAAAAGAAACAATAAAGGAGTGAAGAGAAAACCCACAGAGGGGAGAAAGATCTTCAACTGCAGCAGATACATCTGACAAAGCATGTGATTTCCAGAGTATGATAAACTACTCAAAAACAAGAAGAAAGAAACAATGAATCACCAAAAGATGGAGCAAAGAGCTGAATAAGACTTCACAAGTGTGGAATTTAGAGCGATGGCTGAGAACATCTTAAAAAGTGTTCAACGTCACTAATAATAGGGAAAGCAAATTAAAACCACTTTAAAGATATCATTACTCATATAATGACTGGCTAGGACAAGAAAACCAAATGATAACCATGCGGAGAGGTTGTGGGGAAAGGGGAACCTCATACCATGTTGCTGGTGGGGAATGTAAACTTGTACAGCCATATGGAAAGCAGTGGGGAGAACCCTTGGAAAGACTCAAATGACTTACACCTGAGCCAATCATACACTCCACTCCTGCATGTATAATCCACAAGACTCATCTTACCGAGAGATACATAGCACAGCTATGTTTATTGCAGTTCTCTGTCACAGTAGGCAAAAAGCTGAACCAATCCAATGCCCCTCAACTTGAGGATGAAATACTACACAATGGAGTCAATCGTAACAAGACAAAAAAGTAAAAAAAAGATAGCATCATGAACGTTTGCAGGTAAATGGGATGGAAACTAGAAGATATTATGTTAAGTGAATGTAACACAGTCCCCAGAAAAACAAACGATGATGGGGTATCCCCTCATCTTTGATGCTAGTGCCAATTACCCTATGTAACATATTCTTGTTGGGAGTGGCATATGGGAAAGAAAAACAACACCAACACCCCAACCAACAACAGAAAAAGATAGCATCAAAGAACTGACGAAACGGGGTGAATTCGTGTGGGTGGGGGGTCGTGGGGATTGGGAATGTGGAACAGGGTGCTATTGCAATTTGTAACATAAAAATAGGGTTAGATATATATATAGAGTATATATATATATATATATTATATATATTATATATAAAACAATAAATAAAAAAAGAATGGAGCGCTTCTCTGAGGTTAGGAAAAATCCTACAACACAAAAAAATACACAAGGTTTGTTTCACAATGCGAACAAGCGAACAAATGGCCCATAAGCAATAACAATTGAATGGCCACTAGCAGGATCTGAGATTACTGGCTCAGTAAGCTTCTTTCTTTTACTCAGTTTTGTTCCTGTGTAGATTTGAAACCTTGCCTAACATACTGAATATCTCTGAGAATCAAATTTCTCATCTATATAATGGTGATGATATATCTTGGAGTTATGCTAAAGTTTAAATTTACATTGATGAAAATGAAATGAGAAAAGTTGCAGAAAAATCACGAGATCAAAGCCAGTTAGGTGAGGAGAGGGAGTTTAATTCCACACTAGTAGGCTAACCCCCACTAGTGAGCTGACCCACAGATTGTTCCATACAGGAGTCAGCATCTCTACTGAGTCCCTGAGATCCTTTATACTCCCTGTGACAAATGCAAGCAAAGAGCATGTAACATGTAAATTGTAAAAAAAAAAAAAAAGTGATTTTAATAGGTAATAGGAAATCACAAAGGCCATAGGAATGTGACAGCCTGATTAACAGATAGCATAACATCACAAAAGATATAGGAATGTGTCATCCTGGTTAAACAAAGGAGGCTCCAGGTGACCACAGGGGGCAGGGTGGGTAGGGCAAGACTCCAGACTGCCCATTTTCTGTCTAGCTCCATTACCATAACACTCCAAGGTGTTTTTCCCACTATAAAAATACACAGGCCTGGTGTGGTGGCACATGCCTTTAATCCTAGCACTTTGGAGGCAGAAGCAGGCGGATCTTTGTGAGTTCAAGGCCAGCCTGGTCTACAAGCGAGTTCTAGGACAGCTGGGGCTACAGGGAGACCCTGTCTCAAAGACTAAATAAATAAATAAATAAATAAATAAATAAATAAATAAACAAATAATACACGGAAAATGCCTCCTACAAGAATACATCCACATTCTTAACAACTTTACACTTACTAATGAGGAAAGCAGTACATCAAAGTTTAGGACTTGCCCACGTATTCTTAGTTAAGTTGGCTAAGCCAGAATCTAAACACCCAGCTCACTCTAAAGCTGGCGCTTTTTGCATGATTATGTTACCAGTGGGATTTTTGCCTCCACACAGTTAATTAGGTCTTTGAGGTGGGAGAACATTTAATCCATCCACAGCACTTAGAGCAGACTGTATGAATGACAGTTTATCTACATAAGTTCATTAAATGATCCAGGAATTTTGACAGGGGGTGGGGGGGGGAGTTGCAGAGTAGGAAAGCATTGTTTTGCCTCACTCTTCTGCCTGCAAGGTGTGAAGGGTTAATAGGAAACAGCTACTTCCTAGCACAGTTAAAGGAATATAGCTCTTCATTGTCCAGAAGTTGTGGATCCACACCACTATTTATAAACTCATGTGGCTTTTTCATTCTTTTTCAAGTTCAAATCAAAGTTCTCTTTCCAGATTCCACCATCAGGCCAACAGAAAAAAACCCAGTGAGTCCTACACGTTAGAAGAGAAAGGGATGGCACTGGAAGGGAACAGACCCTTGAGAACAGGGTTACTCAACAGCTGCCCACTTGGTGGGAACCGAGAAGGACTAAAGGATTGCCTTTCAAACACCACACACACACACACACACACACACACACACACACACACACACACACACACGCACACACCATATACTGAAATGTTCTCTCAGAGTTCAATAAAGCAATTCTTGTTCTGCAAACAAGTCTGTCTGGGACACCCCCCCCCATAAACCCCAACCATAAAGTGTCTCTGCAAACAGGTCCTGCTTTGCAAAAAGTCCATCTGACATCTTTATGGGGGAGGGGTACAAGCCTAAAATCCCTTACCCAACTTCCATGACTCTATTTACAAACACCAAGGTACTTAAGCTCCCTGGCTGTTTGGCCTGTATGGCTACTGCAGACTTCTGATGGTCAGTAATCATCCCTCATTGACCAGTAAAGGTCAGTTTGGATTATCAAAGTTGATTGCTTCTCTTTACTATCTGGACTCTTTCAACAACTAATCCTAACATCAAAGCCAGGAGAGTTGAAACTCCTAATTCCTATCACAGGATGTATCTATATTTCAGAAAGTCCCTGAGGGAAATGAAAATAAATTACTTCTAGACAGGTCATTTAAGAAGGTATTACTATCTATTAACCAAAATCTTGCTTTTTAAGAATTAGATTATTTAGCTGTTTTATTTCATAAACATAGGGGAAAAGAAATATGATAGATCATAATAGAACGTTCGACTAGAAATGAGGATTTGCTGACACACACAGATGAAAAGAAGTGTATGAGGAAAGAGGATTAACCCGGACAAGCCGCAGATGATAGAGAAACAGCTAACAGCCGTGTACTGCTGAGCAAGCTCTAGAAGAGAGCTTTTATTTATATGCTACATATTCCTCTGGCTGATTCAAACTACCAACTATAGAATTCGCAAATACTTCACAACATCTGTCAGAGCTAGGAATGTTCAGCTCCCGCACAGAGCAGCACACTGATGGCTTTGGAAAGAAGTTGGGGAGGGATGAGGTTACTTTCTGCCAGTTTGCTACTATTCAGGTAATAAATGGTATGACTTTTCAAGGGAGGTATATATTTATAACTATAAGTTCAGCGTGGTTCTACCATACCCCTCCAAAATACTAAGGGAAGTGAGTGAAGATAGAATACCACCACAGGTGGGTGGGTGTGAAATCTGAATGAAGCATGCATCTGTGTTGCAGCCATGTCAACTTCCTGGCTTTGCCATAGCTGTATAAGTTGATAGCTAAGGGGGAAAATAAGTCTAAAGGGCATGAGACTCTGTGTACTGCTTCTCCAACTCACTGCAGGGTTTATAATTATTGAATTTAAATAATATTTAAAACAAATAATTATTTTAAAATAAAATGTTATTAGGAACAGTAAGGAGGAAGGTGGAGGAGACCTCAAATAAAAACAAATTCTCAGAAGCACAGAGAAATGTAAAAATAAATGAAAATTAGCTCCCAAATCATGGCCCAGAGACATAATCATAATTATCATTGGGTAGACATAATTGCAGGTATCCTGTTTATATACACAGATGGAAAAGGAAAAAGACACAGTTACTTTTTAAAAAACAGAGTTCTGCCAGGTGTGTGGTACACTCCTTTAATCCCAGCACTTGGGAGGCAGAGGTAGGTGGGATCTCTGTGAGTTCAAGGCCAACCTGATCTACAGAGTGAGCTCCAGGCCAACTGGGACTTAAAGGGAGACTCTGTCTTGAAAATACCAAAAAATAAATAAATACCACACATAAATAATTTAAATGTAATTGAGTTTAACAGAATGATGTTAAACTATAAAAATCAGTATATTTCAGTGAAGTTTGTTGCCATAAGCACACACACACAAACACACACAGCGCATATATATATTCACTGAAGTAAAACACTTTCTTACATTACCAAACCCAGCCTGTGGAACCATTTCTTTGCCTTTAAAATTAGAGCTTTTCAAATTATAAGTTGAGTTCATGTACTTCCTGCTCACTGAGATCATGCCACTAAGAAAGGAAATTCAGGAGAATCAGGCCACAAAAGTTTCAAAGAAGGATGCCAAACACACAGAGCATTAACTCTTCAAATGCCTCAGAACCTTCACAAAACCAATGTAACAAAAAGAACGAAAAGTGACTTTGGGAATTATCATGGATTCTGTTCTTTTTTCTCTTGTCCTCTGAGTTACCAAAAGCCAATGGGCTCTCTCCTCTATTCCATGACCAAAATTATTCTCTAATGCATTTGTAAGACCCAGAGGGACTAGACACCTGCTGCATTCTACCCAGAATAGGGAAGCTACAACAGTGAAATCTTCACAGTATGGCAATATAACAAGATCTACAGAATGACAAACCTGTTGACATGCTAAATCCCACCTCAAGATGATGAGCTACAGGACACCAATGGATGCTGTGGAAGGGAGAGTCAGTTCTCTGAACCCAAGTAGACAGCCTAACACTGGCATCACAAGAGCACCCCCAAATGGACTCACTGCATTATATATGTGTGCATATTTACAAATGTGTGTGTGTGTATATATATATATATATATATGTGTGTGTGTGTGTGTGTGTGTGTGTGTGTGTGTGTGTAACAATAATAATCAAAAAGAGGACAGAAATTATGAAGTGGAGTGGGAGACATTGGAGGAGTTGGCAGAGGACTGGAAGTTGTGGAAATAACACTAATACAATATTCACATATGACACTCTGGAAAATGGAAAAAGCTGTACAATACAGAACCAGTTAGGGGATGTGTCAATGAAGTGGTAACAGAAATCTCTAGGCTGATGGGACCTGTTTGCATCTTGTTTGAATTCGGAAGTGTTCACTGTAATACACTTTAACAAGTGGCCAGGAACTACACACATCTTGCCTCAATGTTAACTCCCTGGTTTTGATATTGCAATATACTTAGTTAAGAGACAACTGTTTTTAAAAGCTGGATGAGGTTTGGAGTAGAATCTTCATACATTAAAGGGAGAACAGTGCAGCTGATAGTCACTCTGTAACTGTTGCCTGAGTTATGAACATAGGAGACAGGCATAAATGTACAAGAAACACAGAAAAATCACTACCATTAACTCCACTGTTCCTCACAATTCCCAGACACACTCAAGATAAAACCCAAGAGTAATGAATCATCTTCTGGAGGAGTTACAATTCCTAGCTGCCTTGTCTACACTGGAAATGTGTGCACATAAATATTAAAGAAGCATGACACACCCCTAAATTTTGCCAGCTTCTAAATATTCATTGGATTGGGAGAGTCTAATCTCTGGAGACATCCAGTCACGTCTGAGGTCCCCCAATCTGGAGGAAATGCAATGCTGCAAGAGCCATGACTTCATTTCCTTACACAGCTATTTCCCTGCCTCTATAGGCCAGCTGCTTCCCACCTTGGAGTAAATTCAAACCTAGGGATTCAGAACATGCCGGCAGCTGCCAGAAGGATCTTAATCTTTCAGTTCCTGGACCAATGTGAAGAAGGGATTTTGGCCAAGGTAATCAAAACTGATTCCACTTCTCAAGTTGAGCCAGACAGCAGGGTGGAGGGCTTCCCTGGGGAGCCAGGCTCAGCTTCTCAGCTCTACACACTCCTTTCTCAGGGCTCAGATGCAGGCACCTCATTCTTCCCTTGGTTGTGTCCCTGCCCAGCAGGAGTGGGAAAGTTCAAAATGCCTGGCACCCAGACATCTCCAAGACTGCCCCAGGAAGACACGCTCAACAAGGAAGTCCACACCACAGCTCTCAAGCTCTCACGGCAGTCCTTCAAGCCTGCCCATTGGACACTGAATCCATCTCCCAAGTGCCTTACCTCATTAACACCGTAGGAGAGCTGTATTAGTTACTTGCTCTGCAGCTGTGATAAAACACCATGACCAAGGCAGCTTATAGAAGGAAGAGTTTATTTGGCTTCCAGTTCCACAGGGTGGGGAAGCATGAAGTAGTGGAAGCCTGTACAGAAAGCAGAGGGCTCACGTCTTCAAGCGTGCACAGGAAGTAAAGAGAGACAGACTGGAAATGGGTAGGGCTAAAGCCCACCCTCGGTGATATATTTTCTCCAGCATGACCACACCTCCTAAAAGTTCTATGACCCTCCCCAAATGGAACCACCAACTGGGGACTGTGTTTAAAATATTTGGAGCCTATCAGGGACATTGTCATTCAAATCATCATACTAGTTTCTCATCTCTTACAATTGTCTCAGACAGGTACAATACAGTCTAATTACTACTGTCAACATTATTGCTGACAGTACTTTTAAACAAAAATTTACCATGTTCCAGTGTTTTTGTACATGATTTAAACATGACAGCAACCATAAAAGTTAGGCAATTTTTATCCTGATTTTTCAAATAAAAACAAAAGTATAACATTGATAAGAACTGAGATCTGTATAGCTGTTAAGAACTTGTCCTTCATTTTCCTACCACAATGTCTTCACTAAAAGACTTGGACATGTGTGGTCAGTGCCGCAACCTTTGCCACATGAAAGCACCCAAGACTGAACACAGGAAGAAACCCGCTTGATAAGTGGCCCTGTTTGGCAACCAGCCATCATAACATCATTTCCTCACTGATAAAAGTTGGGAATAAAAAATGATGCCTGCCATACTAAACACTAGTGGGGAGTACTTGAAAATTAAAGCTTTTAAAGCACCCTGACAAGGGATGGATACAATGGTGAATTCATATGAATTAAGGAGAGAGCTTATAGAAAAATTAGCCAGAAAAGAGAGCAAGAGAGCAGAAAAAAAAAAACACTGACCAATAGGAGACCAATAATATTTGGCCTGTGATTGCGCAGAGATACTAGACAAAGTCTACAGCTTCTTGTTTTGTTGCCATAGGCAGAGGTTTATTCCTAATAAGAACACAGTTGTAAGGCCAAGGTCCTTGTTATAATTCAGTTCGCTCCACCCCACAGGCATCAATGGCATCTCTAAGCTCCCTCAAAAAACTTGGTTTAAAAGGGACTGGTCCCAAAATAGTCACATCCAAAGAGGGTTCCTCTCATCCACCTCTCTCTACCTCTCCCTCTCATTCTCACCCTATCCTGCTAAGCAGACAGTTGAAAACAACAGGCAGCCAACATGAAGGGAGTAATAACTCCATACAGAGAACAGAATTCACAAGAATACTGACTCATATCTCTGCTGGGCTGGTATTTCTACATCAGTTCATTATCTAGAATGCTGAGCTTTCTCTTACTAGTAAGTAAAGCAGTCTGTGTGGGTGGGGGGTAACAGTAAAATCTTGCAAAAGTATTTCAAAAGTTGTTTTACTAGCATATGTTTATTGTTATTACCTAAATTTTATTAACATCATCACACTGATCTATTTTTGTTATTTTACATATGAATGAAAAATTTCACATATATGAATGGGTATTGGGGAATGATTAGTATTTGTTTCATGAAGACCCAACACAGAGAATATTCTGTTTACAGGGGAAGAATTAAGAATATCAGTAAAGTGATATTGTAGGGTTGGCAGCCCCATGATAGAATGCTTATCTATCATGCACAAGGTTTAGGTTCAATTTTCAGTGGACAAAAGAGAAGAAAGGGCCTTTCAATATTCTAGAGATAGATGAGTTCAATCAATAAGGCTGCAGATTAGAAACTCCATGAGGTCATGACAGCAATGGTTGACATGCCTAATAACAAAAACTTAGCCCTAGCAAATTTTAGGCTATTGTTATTAAAAATAATATATCAATTATAGAATATGTCTCCAAAATTAGGATGCAGAGATGGATGGACAGATGGATGGAGATATAGTATATATATATATAGTATATTATAATTATATCAGATAGATACTACACTTACATGCATATTACAGGGAGGAAGTTTATATATATATAATATATATATATATAATATATATAATATAAACATATTGGACTATACAGGGACCCAGTTTTAATCTTCTCAGCCCAGGTTGCGTGGCCTCAGTCTATTGGTTCATGTCATCTGGCCTGATCTTGCATCCAGGGTGCGCCTGCAGCCTCAAAGGACGGTGCGCTACTATTGAGGAGGAGGAATCAGGGTTTTAGTCATAAGAATTGTGGTTAAGGGCATGAGACTTTTACAAGCCACGGGTAATAGTCGCCACCACCTTGATAGCGACCCGAGTACAAGATGCCCATTAACAACTGGGGTGTCAAACATAACAGCACCGGCTGACCTCCGACCATCTCTGCCGGGGCCTACTTTCTTATATTTTCTCAGCTATTACATACGTATATCCCCCACATTTGGGTTAAATTCCGATGACGCCTTGTACCTCGCCACATCAGCTATCACACCCGAAGCCCCGTTGCAAAATTAAGTTAAATGAAGTAGTACCCTCGTCACGATACAAATGGCAGAGCGACACAACCATATCTTCGACCTCATACTAGGGAACGGATCCACCCACACGGTTCCCTAAGACTCTAGATGTCAGCGTCATCATCTCAGCATTTCAGCAATTCCCTGAGCCGCCATGGGGTCTCAATGAACATCGGCACAATAATCACCAGGGGCCCTGCAGTTGTATTCAGACACTGGCCCATGGATGGAACCGTGAGTCCATCACATAATGGACCAAAAGTAATCATAAGTTTACGTCAACATCAGGACCCGCCAGAAACTAGAAGCACAAACATTTTTGGAATCTTCATTGTTTTCAGTGAAAGGGTGGAGAGAAGAGGAAATCAGATTTAAACGTGTTCATGTTATTTGTCATCGATATGTTTTCATTTTGTGTCTCTGAATGATTGTTGTTCTAGTTTCTTTCTTAACTCTTCCTACTCTTTCCCTAGAGAAGTATACCTATTAGCCAAGCTTCTTGAAATAAGGGTGACCATGAGCTCACAGCAACAGCTTCAACCCCCAAATAAGCTTTGTTTATAAATTCTGTTTTGATGGACTTTATAAATGCAAAAGGAAAAATGAATTGTGTGATTTCCACAAATATCTTTCATATACTTATTAAAAAATGATCCCATTTCAATTTCTTTCACAGGGGGATCCATACAGAAAACTTTCTTCCATTATCTAGTTGCAACCCTTTCCTGGACGGGACAGGTAAGATTTTAAAATCTCAGCTTTTGTAGATGGTCTTTTCAGTCAAATCCCATGTATAGCGAGAAAACAGCCACAACCGCTATATCTGAGTCCCAAATAGCTTCCTAACACCAAGTCTTTGAAATAAACACATTTTCTTCAGCACTTATTCATGCGCTTGCTCCTCGACCTATGTTTTCTAGTTGTCCCGAATTTTTGGAGAATGGCGCTCCACCCTCTCGAGTGCAGCGCACTTTGGGAGTGTGCTAAGATCAGGCCAGATAACAATTATATGATACCATTAGACTGAGGCCACGCAACCTGGGCTGAGAAGATTAAAACTTCAGTAGAGTCCTATCTTCCCCTGTAATAGCAATATGCCTCCAATAGTTTTAGATATTAGTATTATTATATCTTGATAATATATATTATATATAATCTGTAATATGATGAAACAAACTCTCTCCATTGTGAAAGTACTGCATGTAAGTATGTATCTATCGAAATATTATATTACTGGATAATAGATAATATACGTTAATGTATATAGTGATAATAGCTAGGATATTATCGTCCATCGGAATTCATGTCAATCCATCTCTCTCTTGTCAATCCCTTAACTTTGGAGACATATCTATAATTGATAATATTTTATGTACTTATAAAACATTAGCAGCGCAGCAACTCCTAAGGAATGCTAGTGGCTAATTTTTGTAAGTATGTGATATAGAGGCACATGTGCAAACCATTCTGTGTCAGTTGACCTCGATGAGTGAGTGTCTAATGATGCTCTGCAGCACTTAATGGATTTGAACGTTCATCTATCTCAATATAGAAAGGCCCCTTCTTTTCTCTTGTCCATCTGATAATATTTGACCTATAATCTTGTTGCAGATAGATAAGCAGGATCATGTTTGTACTCAAGCGTGGTCCTACTATAATATCACCCTTCATCATGACTTTATTTTCGTGTTAGTTATCACATGTCGCCCTTGTTAAAACAGAATATGTCTCGGTCGGCTTCATGAACAAATCTATATATCTATAGCATTCCTCTCATATACCGCACATTCAAATGTATTGTCTTAGTCTGTATCTCCAATAGACTTCTGCTTGCGGACACTATAATTGCTAAAGTCAAAAGTAAACCCAAAAAATGAGGCGACAAGAAATTCAGTGGAACAAAACATCTAGAATCCACGTCCAGAATCGTACGCTGCAATGTATCCTATCAGTTGATCGAGTTATGGTGTCATAATGATGAAATACACAAGCACCCTAATAAATATAAAAGAGTTAAATATGTATATATATATAAAAAAAAAAAAATAATGTTAAAATCTAAAAAAATAAACAAAAATATATATATAAAAAATAAAAATATATAAATAGGCTTAATATTATATATAAATAAAAAAAAAAACTTATATGAAAAAAATACTTTATTGACTAAAAAAAAAAAAAAAAGATTTAAACAAAAAAAAAAAAAAAAAAAAAAAAAAAAAAAAAAAAAAAAAAAAAAAAAAAACAATATAAAAACAAAACTAAAGATAAAAAAAAAATATATATATATATAAGAGGAAGAAAAAAGAACTCACAAAGAACAAATACAAAATAAAGAAGAATAAAAAAAATATGTATAGTGAAAAAAAAATAATGAATAAAAGATTATATAACAAATAAAAAATATAATACTTATGTATAAATATAAAAAAATATATATATATGATATATATATAAAACCAACAAGAACAAAGAAATAACAAAATAAAAAAAGATCAAATATAAGTATATATATATATAGAAATTACATGAAAGTTCTCATAGAAACCTTATTATTATTAAGAAAGTATAAAATATACAATATATCATCATACAATAATAGGTATATGAATAGAACTGCGCTATATGTTGAGATTCAAAATATAAAACAAACATGGGATACACGACCAAGATTAGCTATAATATATGTATAGATATATACTAAAATATTAAAAAATCTTAAGAATAAATATATATATAAAAAAATGAAAGAATATAATATATATATATAAATATATATAAAGAAAATTATATAGACAAAGAAAAGAGAAAAAAAAATGAAAATAAGAATATTATTAGAAAAGAATAATATAAATGTATATATATTAATTAAAAAGAAAAAAGAAAAAAAAAAAAAAAAAAATAAAATATATATAAAAAAAAATATATATATAATATATATAAAAGATATTAATATATATATAAAAAAAGAAAAAAAAAAATAATATAATATAATATATAATAAAATTAATTTTGTGAAAAAAGAAAGAGGACTGTGTAGATGATGGTGGTGATTGGGGATCACCTCTTTTTTGATCTATTTTGATCAGTCCCCTTTATATTAACCAATGTACACACACATATAAATAAATAGGTGTGTGTATCTGTGAATGATTCTGGAGAGTCTATGGAGAGTATGTGCCATATGAAAATGCACTAGGGAAAGTCATCAGATGGGGTGGACTCGAAGTAGGTGTCGATATTAGTCAAACAAATAATACCGTAAACAAGGACCACATGGCCCTTAGGCGACGATTTACAAGCTGGTGAAGTTTTAAGTAAGCTTAGAATGTGATAGGGAATAAAACCTCTGCCATCTAGTAGTGGAGGTCAATTGGGCCAAACCGTATTTGAAATCCAGGAAAAAAGAAGCTGAATGGGGTAGTTAGACTTACTGAGGTCTAGGTTATTGTCATAGGGACTCGCGCCAATCACAGGCCAAATAATCTATGTTGGTCTCCTATAATTTGGACGTCACATGGTTTTGTAAATGTTTATTTATTTTATACATGTACCTGGGTTCGTTGTTTTTTTATCTGGGTGCTGGGGCTTTTTGCTATAAGCTCCTACCTTTTTAATCCAATATGATCCAAAGAATTTCTATCTCCGTCAAGGTTTCGGCCCACAGCTTATAATAACCAAAGCAGAATTTCAAGTAGCTCTTCCCCCCTACAAGTTAGATTGGGTGGATGTGAGTACAGCAGGTATGGCGAGGCACATATTTTTTGTGTAATTCCCAACTATATTTTCGCAGTGAGGGAATGGATGTTTAAATTGGTCGGTTGTCCAAATGAGAGCCACATTCATGGCGCACGTTAGTTTCTCCTTTAGATGTTCCAGGTCTGTGTTGGTAGCTGCTCAGGATGTGGTCTTCTGGGACAGGTCTTACAAGTTCTTGCATCAAGCCACACACAAAGTTTTTCATATCCCAAACTTCATTTCTTTGTCTTCAATTAAAATTGTTGTGAGCAAGGGTAACTGATCAATAGGGGTTCTCTAGGGAGTCCCCTGGGACAACCTGGTATTGGACTAGAACAGTCTTGTTCGGCGCCTAACTCACTGTGAGTGGTAGTTCGATTCGAGCTGATCTCTATGACTAACCACGATGGGTCCAGAAGTTTATGGAGACACAGGTTGGGATAGCTAGACTCAGTCAGGAGGACTGCTAGGGTGAAAATGGGTTCCAGTAAGGTAAGTAACCAGATAGTCAGTTTGGGGGTTTAGGAAAATGGTGTTGGAAACAAAGGTACATGGGACAGAAAGTTTTTGTGGTGACCTTAACATAGCGAGAGGAGAAGAGTATATACATCTGATTCATCCAACGGTTCTATTCTTTTCCTTAAAGTACTACTATTTGATAGTTGTTAAAATCAATTATCTTTTCTGGTCTTCTCTGATTTTGGAGAAGAGAATTCACAGGAATTAAAATTGACCCAGACTCAATTTAAATGAAAAAAGCGAGCATTCGCTCTCCCGCAAGAGAACACACAAGGTATAATACTCTTCCCATTGTCTGTCATGTCTGTAAGGTCAACGGCGGCTCACAGTGGTTGCTGCAGGTCCTAGCACCATCGTTCATCGGTCAGTCACAGGAAATAAGTGGATACGAATGTAACATATCTGTCCATTGTGGGCATGGAAACTTCATATGTGGTTTAAAGTTTTTTAAGGTCTTTTAAAAATTCTAGTTGTAGGAGGCTCCAGCATAATGAGTGCCAAAGTTGAACGGCTTGTACGTGCTAATCAAACTAGTTTAAGTTATTANTTTTATGTGTTTTCATACATCCTCATACACTAGCTTTTTTTTTTTTTTTTGGTCTTTTTTGGTCTTTTTGGTATTTTTGAGACAGGGTCTCCCTGTAGCTTCCAGCTGTCATGGAACTCAACTCTGTAGCCAGGCTGGTCTTGTCTCACAAAGATCCACCTGGCCTCTGCTTCGCCAAGTTGCTAGGATTAAAAGGGGTGCGCCACCACACACAGCTCATACACTAAGCTTTTAAATCAATTGGATACCCATTCCTTACACTATGCCCTCCCCACAGACCTCTTCCCCGCCAAACTGGAGCCTCTTGCATATCTGTTATATATGTTAAGACTTATCTGTTTAAGCGTTTGTACCCAAATGTCCTTCACTGGGAGTCTAGTCAGTGTATCTAGTGATCTTACATATGATCTCTCCTTCATCCAGCAGTAATCCAGTTGACAAACACTTCCCGGGCCTAAGGCCAAGGCCTGAGATCCATTTCCCTTGCTCCACATGGGGCCCTTGTCTGACTGAGTAGGCATGTCACGTGTAGGACGCCCACGGTTGCCACCAAGTTCACGTGAGCAAGTTTCCAGTGATTGGAAAGCTTGTGTTTCCCCATATTCGTGGGCCAGCCCTGGTTTTCACGATCTTTCCATCCCTCTTCCACAATAGTCCCCTGAGCCATGGGTGAAGTTTAAATTTTTTTTTAATTTATTTATTTGTATGTGTAATGAATGTACTGTCTGCATGCAGGCTTGTGTACCCGTGTCGTGCAATAAGGTGGAGGTCAGACGAGGGGCGTCGGATTCCCCTGGAACTGGAGTTAAAGAGCGGTTATCAGCCGCCATGATGGGGTGCTGGGGATTGAACTCGGGTCCTCTGAAGAGCAGTCATGCGCTCTTAACCGCTAGGGCCATCTCTCTCCAGCCCATGGGTGAGTTTTAATATAGGATGTCCTGTCCTGGGATCCAGACTCTGTAGTCTTATTCTCAAAACTTAGCCAGTTGTGGATTTCTATGTGCATCACACCTCCTGTTGTGTAATGTACTTCTTCACTGGTGACAGTTGAGGGATCCACTTGTATCCTTTTCACCCTGTGTTCCACTATGTTCCATGGGGCTTAGGTGTAGAGATTCCATTGGAGAAAAGGTCTCCCAAGGGGCTGGGCGTTCCCAGGCCAATATATTCTCTGTATGTGCAATTGGTGGACTCTGTAATAGCCTCCATCTGTTGCGAAAGTAGGCCTCTTTGATTAGTGGTGTATGATACAATTGTCTGTAACTATAAGGATCCATATTTAGTTTATGGTAAGAAAGTTCATTTGTCTAGATATACAATAAGGATATCATTTTTTTCTAGGCTCTATATCATCTCCAGCCCTGTTCATTCTGGGCTATATTATTACAGTGACACCCATGAGTCCCCCCCCCCATTGAGAGGACTATAAGTTCAGTTAGATAGCTGTTGATTTACCCCAAGATAATAGAGCTGCTATTGCATCAATAGAAGTAGTTTTCTGTGCAGTCATCGGTTATTAGGTTTTGGAGTAGGTTGGACTTTTCCAACAACACTCGATGAGAAGGTCTCTCCATCTGTCACTGTTCTTTCCCATATAGCCCCAGGTGTCGATGCATTAAAGTTCAGAACACCATATATGCGTTTCTCAGAGGATTACATGCCAAAACATTTCCCTTTGGCTTCCCATGCACCTCATTCATGTTTCCCCCTCACCACATCCAACCTGCTCTCCCTCCCCAATCCCAATGACCCCATTATTCCCACCCTCCTTTAATGACATCCACCTCCCACCACCTCCCACCACCTCCCCTCTCTGAAGTTTCCTTCTCTACTCCCATGGTCCCCCACCCCTCCCAGCTGAATAACTGCATCCTTTTATGTAGTATATATCCTGATGTAAAAGCAGGAGCCAGTTAAAGGGAAAGGAAACACGGTGGGGTGGTGGGGAACAGATGTTACCAGGGGGTAGGTGGTGAAAGTGGGGGTGCTAGCTGAATTTCCACTTCATTACCAATTTCTTCCTGAAAATATCTATAAAGTTGCAACTCGCTGGGCTCTCCTCTCACAGTGTGCTGGGCCAATGAAAAGGAAGAGTTTTGAATGGGAGAATGGGAGAAGATGGTGATGCTATAGCCAATCAATTTGTGTCTTCTACATCATAAGCACTATATAGATTTGTGGAGAGCGGGTGTGGTGACAGTCCCAAGATGGCGCCCGAGACTTTAGCCAAGTCTTACGACTAACACCTGATTCCCTCCTAACTCAAAGTAAAGCCACGTCCACCGTTCGAGCTGCGCAGGCGCACCCTGGATGCAAGATCAGGCCAAATGACATGAACCAATAGACTTAGGCCACGCAACCTGGGCTGAGAGGGTGGAGCAGGAGAGGGAATTAAATAGAGGAGAACTTTCTGTCTGGGAAGAGGGGAGGAGGAGGGAGTAAAAAATGCTGTAATGTGCCTGAATAAAACCGCTTTGAGAAGACGAGCTAGAGGTGCCTTATTTCTGCTGGTCAGAATCAAAGGCATCAAGTGGTGGCCCGGATGGGGAATGCGGTTCTTCTTCCTTTCTACTTCAGAACTCATTGTGGTCAGGGTGAACTAGTCGTAAAGCTCCCAGGTAAGTGGGACAATTAAGGGTCTCACGAGTGAGATGATAAAGCTCCCAGTTCCGGGACAGGCTCTAGCTAGCACTATGGGAAACACAACATCTGCTCTGATGGTGTGCCATGCCCTTAAGGCTTTATTGAGGGCAAAAGGGATTGAGCTGAGGAGAGAAACTTTAGACAGATTTTTGGCAGCGGTGGATCAGGTCGCTCCATGGTTCTCAGTGATGGGATGCCTTACAATACCTAGTTGGGAAAAGTTGGGGAGGGACCTAAAGTTTGCTGAGGAACAGGGAGACTTACACAAGGGAGTATTGCCGGTGTGGAAGTTGGTAAGGAATTGCATAGGGGATGAGGAACGGTGCGGAAAAAAGATAAAAGAATGGAGTGAAGCCTTAGACCAGTTTAAGGAAGAGTGCTCTCAAAACTCTGAAATTCAAGAAGAAATTCTAGTGAAGGGGACATGTCAGACGGGGATGTGGAAAGCCTTGCCGGCAGCTTGGAGAAAGTGAAAGTAAAGATAGAACCGTCAGCCCTGGAGCTGCCCCTGCCACCTCCTTAAGCTTGCAACGGAGCAGGAGGGAATAGTTTACATCCTGAAACTTGGAGAGAGCTAGAGGCTCAGTGCTTCCCTGTATTTCAAAATCAACAAGGGAACTGCTATCATGATCCGCTAGATTGGAAAATTGTTCAAAGGCTGGCAGAGGCAGTACGTGCCTATGGAGCCAATGCCACTTGGATTCAAGGGGTCTGGCCTGCTAAGATTCCCAGACAAAGTGATAGTATACCTGCTCAGCCCCAATGGGTCCTCTTTTTGTAAGGGCGCCCGTGATTCCCTCCCACCTTGGACTGGTTGTCAGGCTAGAAAAATGGCCTGGGCAGTGCGTAAGTATTTTACATTTTCCCCTTATATTAGTCTGGGGTGTGAATGGAAATTTTCTGGGTTGTGTGTAACTTCCATACCGTTTGTAAATGCCAGCCATGCCGCTCAGTTGTCCCATAACCTGTCTCAGTATTTTACAGGAAACTGGTCTAGGGATCTTAATGGCATGCTGCGGGACCTCAGACAGTCCATCGCTCACATCAACCCCACCCGCGTGGATGTGTCCTTGACTGGTGGGCTGACAAACTGGATTACTAGTTTTTTTTTTTTTTTTTTTTTTTTTTTTTTGGCTGTACAGAAACGCAATGGGCGGGAATTGTCGGAATTGCCCTATGCCTGGTCCTCACTAGTTTCCTGGCTTTTTGGTGCATGTGCCGTTTGCGATTTCGTCAACATAAAATGCAAGCCCTGTTAAAACAGGCGTTCGCAGCAGTGGAGACAGGACAGTCTCCTCAAGTGTGGCTTAGCATGCTAGAGAAGTAGCCAAACATGGGTAAGGCTCTCTGGGCATGACACCAACCTAAGACAGGGAACAAAACAGTGCTGTTTGTCTCCCGATGACAGGTAAGGGGCATTGCTGCATGGGGCTCACCTAAAGGACAGGCATTCTCCTCTGGGCTAAATATAAAGAAGGGGGAGATGTGGATAAGGGAGAGGGGGGAGAGCGGGTGTGGCTACAGTCCCAAGATGGCGCCCAGAACTTTAGCCAAGTCTTATGACCAACACCTGATTCCCTCCTACCTGAAAGTAAAGCCACGTCCACCATTCCGAGCTGTGCAGGTGCACCCTGGACGCAAGATCAGGCAAGATGACATGAACCAATAGACTGAGGCCATGCAACCTGGGCTGAGATAGATTAAAACTGGGTCCCTGTAATAGTCCAATATGTTTCATATATATAGTATATATATATATTTTTTTTTATTTATTTTTAAAGGTTTTAAAATTGTGTATAGATATAGATATATATAATATATATATATATATATATATAATAATCTCCATCCTCTGTCCATGCCATCTCTGCTACCTAATTTTGGAGACAGTATCTTAATTGAATAATATTTTACTGTACTTATATAACAATAGCTCTAAAATTTGCTAGGGCTATAGTTTTTGTATAGTTATATAGGCATGTCAACCATTGCTGTCATGACCTCATGAGGAGTTTCTAATGCTGAGCCTTATTGATTTGAACTCATCTATCTCATAGAATATTGAAAGGCCCCCTTCTTTCTCTTTTGTCCACTGAAAATTGAACCTAAGACCTTGTGCATGATAGATAAGCATTCTATCATGGGGCTGCCAACCCTACAATATCACTTTATATGATATTTCTTAACTTCTTCCCCTGTAAACAGAATATTCTCTGTGTTTCTGGTCTTCATGAAACAAATACTAATCATTCCCCAATACCCATTCATATATGTGACAATATTTTTCATTCTATATGTAAATTAACAAAAATAAGATCAGTGTGATGAGTGTTAATAAAACTTTTATGGTAATATACAATAAACATATGCTAGTAAAACAACTTTTATGAAATACTTTTGCAAGATTTTACTGTTACCCCCCACCCACACAGACTGCTTTACTTACTAGTAAGAGAAAGCTCAGCATTCTAGATAATGAACTGATGTAGAAATACCAGCCCAGCAGAGATATGAGTCAGTATTCTTGTGAATTCTGTTCTCTGTATGGAGTTATTACTCCCTTCATGTTGGCTGCCTGTTGTTTTCAACTGTCTGCTTAGCAGGATAGGGTGAGAATGAGAGAGGGAGGAAGGTAGAGAGAGGTGGGATGGAGGATCCCTCTTCGGATGTGACTATTTTGGGACCAGTCCCTCTTAAACACAAGTGTTTTTGAGTGGCAGCCTTAGAGATGCCATTGATGCCTGTGGGGTGGAGCGAACTGAATTATCACAAGGACCTTGGCCTTACAACTGTGTTCTTATTAGGAATAAACCTCTGCCTATGGCAACAAAACAAGAAGCTGTAGACTTTGTCTAGTATCTCTGCGCAATCACAGGCCAAATATTATTGGTCTCCTATTTTGGGTCAGTGTTTTTTTTTTCTGTCCTTTTCTTCTCTTCTTCTGGGCTAATTTCTATAAGCTCTCTCCTTAATTCATATGAATTCACCATTGTATCCATCCCTTGTCAGGGTGCTTTAAAAGCTTTAATTTTCAAGTACTCCCCACTAGTGTTTAGTATGGCAGGCATCATTTTTTATTCCCAACTTTTATCAGTGAGGAAATGATGTTATGATGGCTGGTTGCCAAACAGGGCCACTTATCAAGCGGGTTTCTTCCTGTGTTCAGTCTTGGGTGTTTCATGTGGCAAAGGTTGCGGCACTGACCAGGAGACAACTAAAAACAAATAACCCAGAAAAAAGAGGAAAAAAAGACAGAAAAAAAAAACACTGACCAATAGGAGACCAATAATATTTGGCCTGTGATTGCGCAGAGATACTAGACAAAGTCTACAGCTTCTTGTTTTGTTGCCATAGGCAGAGGTTTATTCCTAATAAGAACACAGTTGTAAGGCCAAGGTCCTTGTGATAATTCAGTTCGCTCCACCCCACAGGCATCAATGGCATCTCTAAGGCTGCCACTCAAAAACACTTGTGTTTAAAAGGGACTGGTCCCAAAATAGTCACATCCAAAGAGGGATCCTCCATCCCACCTCTCTCTACCTTCCTCCCTCTCTCATTCTCACCCTATCCTGCTAAGCAGACAGTTGAAAACAACAGGCAGCCAACATGAAGGGAGTAATAACTCCATACAGAGAACAGAATTCACAAGAATACTGACTCATATCTCTGCTGGGCTGGTATTTCTACATCAGTTCATTATCTAGAATGCTGAGCTTTCTCTTACTAGTAAGTAAAGCAGTCTGTGTGGGTGGGGGGTAACAGTAAAATCTTGCAAAAGTATTTCATAAAAGTTGTTTTACTAGCATATGTTTATTGTATATTACCATAAAAGTTTTATTAACACTCATCACACTGATCTTATTTTTGTTATTTTACTATAGAATGAAAAATATTGTCACATATATGAATGGGTATTGGGGAATGATTAGTATTTGTTTCATGAAGACCAGAAACACAGAGAATATTCTGTTTACAGGGGAAGAAGTTAAGAAATATCATATAAAGTGATATTGTAGGGTTGGCAGCCCCATGATAGAATGCTTATCTATCATGCACAAGGTCTTAGGTTCAATTTTCAGTGGACAAAAGAGAAAGAAGGGGGCCTTTCAATATTCTATGAGATAGATGAGTTCAAATCAATAAGGCTCAGCATTAGAAACTCCTCATGAGGTCATGACAGCAATGGTTGACATGCTATATAACTTACAAAAACTTAGCCCTAGCAAATTTTAGGCTATTGTTATTATAAGTACATAAAATATTATCAATTATAGATATGTCTCCAAAATTAGGATGCAGAGATGGATGGACAGATGGATGGAGATTATATATATATATATATATATATATTATATATATCTATATCTATACACAATTTTAAAACCTTTAAAAATAAATAAAAAAAAATATATATATATACTATATATATGAAACATATTGGACTATTACAGGGACCCAGTTTTAATCTATCTCAGCCCAGGTTGCATGGCCTCAGTCTATTGGTTCATGTCATCTTGCCTGATCTTGCGTCCAGGGTGCACCTGCACAGCTCGGAATGGTGGACGTGGCTTTACTTTCAGGTAGGAGGGAATCAGGTGTTGGTCATAAGACTTGGCTAAAGTTCTGGGCGCCATCTTGGGACTGTAGCCACACCCGCTCTCCCCCCTCTCCCTTATCCACATCTCCCCCTTCTTTATATTTAGCCCAGAGGAGAATGCCTGTCCTTTAGGTGAGCCCCATGCAGCAATGCCCCTTACCTGTCATCGGGAGACAAACAGCACTGTTTTGTTCCCTGTCTTAGGTTGGTGTCATGCCCAGAGAGCCTTACCCATGTTTGGCTACTTCTCTAGCATGCTAAGCCACACTTGAGGAGACTGTCCTGTCTCCACTGCTGCGAACGCCTGTTTTAACAGGGCTTGCATTTTATGTTGACGAAATCGCAAACGGCACATGCACCAAAAAGCCAGGAAACTAGTGAGGACCAGGCATAGGGCAATTCCGACAATTCCCGCCCATTGCGTTTCTGTACAGCCAAAAAAAAAAAAAAAAAAAAAAAAAAAAAACTAGTAATCCAGTTTGTCAGCCCACCAGTCAAGGACACATCCACGCGGGTGGGGTTGATGTGAGCGATGGACTGTCTGAGGTCCCGCAGCATGCCATTAAGATCCCTAGACCAGTTTCCTGTAAGATACTGAGACAAGTTATGGGACAACTGAGCGGCATGGCTGGCATTTACAAACGGTATGGAAGTTACACACAACCCAGAAAATTTCCATTCACATCCCAGACTAATATAAGGGGAAAATGTAAAATACTTACGCACTGCCCAGGCCATTTTTCTAGCCTGACAACCAGTCCAAGGTGGGAGGGAATCACGGGCGCCCTTACAAAAAGGGGGCCCATTGGGGCTGAGCAGGTATACTATCATTTTGTCTGGGAATCTTGGCAGGCCAGACCCCTTGAATCCAAGTGGCATTGGCTCCATAGGCACGTACTGCCTCTGCCAGCCTTTGAACAATCTTCCAATCTAGTGGCTCATGATAGCAGTTCCCTTGTTGATTTTGAAATACAGGGAAGCACTGAGCCTCTAGCTCTCTCCAAGTTTCAGGATGTAAACTATTCCCTCCTGCTCCGTTGCAAGCTTAAGGAGGTGGCAGGGGCAGTTCGGGGCCGACAGTTCTATCTTTACTTTCACTTTCTCCAAGCTGGCGGCAAGGCTTTCCACATCCCCGTCTGACATGTCCCCTTCACTAGATTCTTCTTGAATTTCAGAGTGTTGAGAGCGCTCTTCCTTAACCTGGTCTAAGGCTTCACTCCCTTCTTTTATCTCTTTTCCGCACCGTTCCTCATCCCCTATGCAATTCCTTACCAACTTCCACACCGGCAATACTCCCTTGTGTAAGTCTCCCTGTTCCTCAGCAAACTTTAGGTCCCTCCCTAACTTTTCCCAACTAGGTATTGTAAGGCATCCTGTCACTGGGAACCATGGAGCGACCTGATCCACCGCTGCCAAAAATCTGTCTAAAGTTTCTCTCCTCAGCTCAATTCCTTTTGCCCTCAATAAAGCCTTAAGGGCACGGCACACCGTCAGAGCAGATGTTGTGTTTCCCATAGTGCTAGCTAGAGCCTGTCCCGGAACTGGGAGCTTTATCGTCTCACTCCGAGAACCTTTTAGTCCCCTTTTCCGGGGAGCTTTATCGTCTCACTCCGAGAACCTTAATTGTCCCACTTACCTGGGAGCTTACTGACTAGTCACTCTGACCACAATGAGTTCTGAAGGAGAAAGGAAGAAGAACACATTCCCCATCCGGGCCACCACTTGATGCCTTTGATTCTGACCAGCAGAAATAAAGCATGTCTAGCTCGTTCTTCTCAAAGCGGTTTATTCAGGCACATTACAGCATTTTTACTTCCTCCTCCTCCTCCTCCTCTTCCCAGAACAGAAAGTCTCCTCTATTTATCCCTCTCCCACTCCACCTTCTCAGCCCAGGTTGCATGGCCTCAGTCTGTTGGTTCATGTCATCTGGCCTGATCTTGCATCCAGGGTGCGCCTGCGCAGCTCGAACGGTGGACGTGGCTTTACTTTGAGGTAGGAGGGAATCAGGTGTTAGTCATAAGACTTGGCTAAAGTCCTGGGCGCCATCTTGGGACTGATACCACACCCGCTCTCCACAAATCTATATAGTGCTTATGATGTAGAAGACACAAATTGATTGGCTATAGCATCACCATCTTCTCCCATTCTCCCATTCAAAACTCTTCCTTTTCATTGGCCCAGCACACTGTGAGAGGAGAGCCCAGCGAGTTGCAACTTTATAGATATTTTCAGGAAGAAATTGGTAATGAAGTGGAA
This sequence comes from Rhizomys pruinosus, assembly GCA_009823505.1. Taxonomy (NCBI): domain Eukaryota; kingdom Metazoa; phylum Chordata; class Mammalia; order Rodentia; family Spalacidae; genus Rhizomys; species Rhizomys pruinosus. The sequence continues at coordinate 1,792,642 of VZQC01013314.1, read as the reverse complement.
ATTCAGCTAGCACCCCCACTTTCACCACCTACCCCCTGGTAACATCTGTTCCCCACCACCCCACCGTGTTTCCTTTCCCTTTAACTGGCTCCTGCTTTTACATCAGGATATATACTCACATATAAGGGATTGCAGTTATTCAGCTGGGAGGGGTGGGGGACCATGGGAGTAGAGAAGGAAACTTCAGAGAGGGGAGGTGGTGGGAGGTGGATGTCATTAAAGGAGGGTGGGAATAATGGGGTCATTGGGATTGGGGAGGGAGGAGGGAGGTTGGATGTGGTGAGGGGGAAACATGAATGAGGTGCATGGGAAGCCAAAGGGAAATGTTTTGGCATGTAATCCTCTGAGAAACGCATATATGGTGTCTGAACTTTAATGCATCGTACACCTGGGGCTATATGGAAAGAACAGTGACAGACTGGAGAGACCTCTCATCGAGTTGTTGGTTGGAATAGTCCAACCTAGCTCCAAAACCTAATAACCATGACTGACACAGCAAACTACTTCTATTGATGCAATAGCAGCTCTATTATCTTGGGGTAAATCAACAGCTATCTAACTGAACTTATAGTCCTCTCAATGGGGGGGGGGACTCATGGGTGTCACTGTAAATATAGCCAAATACACAGGGCTGGAGATATAGAGCCTAGAAAAAAAATGATATCCTTATTGTATATCTAGACAAATGAACTTTCTTACCATATACTAAATATGGATCCTTATAGTTACAGACAATTGTATCATACACCACTAATCAAAGAGGCCTCTTTCTGCAACAGATGGAGGCTATTACAGAGTTCCACAATTGGCCACATACAGAGAATATATGCCTGGGAGACGCCCAGCCCTGGGAGACCTTTCTACAATGGAATCTCTACACCTAAGGCTCATGGAACATAGTGGAACACAGGGTGAAAAGGATACAAGTGGATCCCTCAACTGTCACCAGTGAAGATTTCTTACACAACAGAGTGTGATGCACACAGAAGCCCACAACTGGCTAAGTTTTGAGAATAAGACTACAGAGTCTGGATCCCAGGACAGGACTCCTATATTAAAACTCACCCATGGGCTGGAGAGATGGCCTAGCGGTTAAGAGCGCTGACTGCTCTTGCAGAGGACCCGAGTTCAATCCCCAGCACCCACATGGCGGCTGATAACCGTCTTTAACTCCAGTTCCAGGGGAATCCGACGCCCTCTTCTGACCTCCACTTATTGCACGACACGGGTACACAAGCCTGCATGCAGACAGTACATTCATACACATACAAAATAAATAAATTAAAAAAAATTTAAACTCACCCATGGCTCAGGGACTATTGTGGAAGAGGGATGGAAAGATCGTGAAAACCAGGGCTGGCCCACGAATATGGGGAAACACAAGCTTTCCAATCACTGGAAACTTGCTCACGTGAACTTGTGGCAACCGTGGCGTCCTACACGTGACCTATGCCTACTCCATCAGACAAGGGCCCCATGTGGAGCAAGGGAAATGGATGGTGAGCTGTGGCCTTAGCCCAGGAAGTGTTGTCAACTGATTACTGCTGGATGAAGGAGAGATCATATGTAAGATCACTAGATACACTGACTAGACTCCAGTGGAAGGACATTTGGGTACAAACGCTTAAACAGATAGGTCTTAACATATATGACAGAATGCAAGAGGTCCAGTTTGGGGGAAGAGGTCTGTGGGAGGGCATAGTTGTAAGAAGGGGTATCAATTTGATTAAAAGCTAGTGTATGAGCTGGGCGTGGTGGCGCACCCCTTTAATCCTAGCACTTGGGAAGCAGAGGCAGGTGGATCTTTGTGAGTTCAAGGCCAGCCTGGTCTACAGAGTAAGTTCCAGGACAGCTGGAGCTACAGGGAGACCCTGTCTCAAAAAGACCAAAAAGACCAAAAAGACCAAAAAAAAAAAAAAAAGCTAGTGTATGAGATGTATGAAAACACAATAAAAATATTCTAAAAAGCCAGCCAAAATTTTGTTTCAAGGTCTACATACTGTGACAACATATTATCTCCTGATCTGTTAGACCAGTTGAACCATCTAAGATTTCTCAGTCTTTGGGAGTATTGATTTTTAAGTTTATCTTTTCTTTTTTTTGTTTTATTTTTTTTTTTGGTCTTTTTGAAAACATGGTCTCCCTTTAGCTCCAGGAGGCTGGAATCACTATGTAGACCAGTTGGCCTCAACTCACAGAGATTCCCCTTCCTCTACTCCTGAGTGCTGGGGATCAAAGGAGTGTGCCACTAACCCGCTGGAAATGGCCTGCTTTTTAGAGCACTACTTGAGGTCAGTGTTGATATCTGTGTAATTGTAAAGAGTATTCTTACATGGACTAGACACCCTGCATACAAGCACTAGCTCTGCTCACAGTCTGAATCAGTTCGTAGGCCTCTCCACTCTTTGTGGAGGTCACAGCACTGTACACCATGTGTGTTTTAAGGCTGCAATCATGCACTTTTCTACAAACAGGAGCAGGCAGTAGTAGAAGGGACAAGGGAAAAGCATTCCACATCCAATTGCATTGATTGACGCTATCATATATTTTTTCATATAAGCCTTCTCAGAACCTTTATCCTAATGGCCATTACAAATTTCCAAATATTCCAAGTTTTTAAGACATATTTAACAAGAATTACAGGGTTGAGAGAGGCAAGTTAAAAAAATTCCTAGACTGTTAGTCTGTGGACTGTGGTTTGGGAAATTATATTGGAGCGCCAGTACACTAACCAGTGTAGTTTACTTAAGACTTTTGGATTTTTAAGACTGTTTCACTAACCTTGTACTCTCAAGAGGAAAGACAAATTGTAAATTTGTGATTTATCCCCCCAAACCCAGGGCTTCTTGAACTTGGGCCTGAAACATTCTATCATTTTTCTCCAACCCGGGACTTAAGAACATCTCCTTTCAAAACTCCCTCCCCCTCAACTTGATTATATAGAAAAAAAGAGAAAAATTAATAAAAGTGAAATTGGGCAGTAAAACACAAAAAGCTATCTCATTTAACCCTGTAGGGTGTTAGTGCTGAGGACTTTGGCCTATAATTAGTAGGGCCCCCAGTTACAGATAAAAGGATCCTTCTTGCTGGGTTAAGGCATTTCTTCAAGACTGTGTGGACAATGGCTGGAACCCGAAACACAGTCTGAGAGCCAGTATCTTTCAACATAAAATCACACTTCACAGCCAGTACCCAACCCCACCAGTGTATGTGACCTTGGAAAAAATGTGCATGGGACCTTGGCATTTCTCCCACTCAGTGGGTTAAACTTATGTTGGGTGTTTCATTGGCACTTTTTGATTTGAGACAAAAAAGAAAATCCAAACAGATTGAAGATTGTCCTGCAGAGGGACAGGGCAGGACTGGATGTCCCTTCCCAGACAAAGGCTGTGTGCATCTCCTGCCTTTGTGAGCTGCCCCACACTTGAGAGATCCTCAGGGAACACAAAAGACTTATGTAAAGGGAAGAGCAACCCAGCTGACTGATAAAAAGCCTGCTCTGCTTCCTAACCCTCCAACTCGGACCCCACTGAATGCCATTTGTCTAAAGAATGATCAGAACACAATAGAGACGATGAGGTTGCCAAGAGCCCATCATTCAGCTCTGCTCAAGCTAAGGAGGGTACATAGATCAAATAAACACCTGTCTTGATGTGGCTGTGGCATGGTTCACCGGGCCCAGATTTCCACACACTGAATTTTGAACTGGAATCCTGAGAGATCCCTCAGCTTTAGGGAATAAAGAGCTTGACACTCAGACAGGACATGGACCTTCTCAGATAAATGAAGAAATGAACAAAGTAAAATGGAGAAGACTGATAATGACTCAGTTATTAACAAAAGTGGACTCCAACTGCTGTTCTTTTCAAGAGATTAAGCAGAACTTTTAATCACTTTAATATTGCTCTTTTTGTATGGTTTTCCGTAGAGGTAGTCAATGGAGAAATAACGCTATGGACTTCTTTGCATAATAAACATTAGGCACCTAAGGAACTTAGGAATGGAAAAACTTTGCCCTTCACTGAAACCAGAATCCCCACTAGCAAAACCATGAATGACATATTATTCTCTTCTTACCCTGACTCTTGCTCAAGAGCAGAACTCTCTTCCTCTCTGCTTTAAAACAAATAAACAGGGACTGGATAATAGAAGCTAAGTGGTAGGGTACTAGCCTGGCATGGGCAAGTACCTGATCACCAGCCCAATAGAAAAGCAAACAAACAAAGCTAAAAATCATATTATTAAATCTAGTTTAAGATTTTCTTGTTAACCTGGTGCCCAAATCCACGTTGCTCCTGGTACAACGTAAACCCACCATTCTAACGTATACAGGCATAAACACTGCCCTGGCCTCCAGGAGAGGAAATCAAATTGGGAGAATTCAGAAATACCCATTAAGGAATGAATGGTCACTGACAGTCACTTCTCCAGAGCCTGGCTGTTGAGCCCATGCTTCTCTGGGTAGGAGTGCTAGAGCCCATCTGGCAAAGCCAACTTCTTATAGTGTGCCAATTGTATTCCTTTTCATCCAATTCTCTGCATAACCAAGAAGAGGTACCATAAAGTTTCTAGTTTCTCTTCAATGATGGACCAGAACACTTTGACCAAAACCAATTTTGGGGGAAAAGGATTTATTTGTCTTATATCTCCCAGGTATGTCACAGTTCATCATCATTTAGGGAGCCCAAGGTAGGAATCAGGGCAGGAACCTGGAGGCCAGAACTGAAGCAACTATACCATGAAAGAACACACTGCTTACTGGCTTTGCTCTACTCCGTGGGCCCATCTCCTGCTGCTTTCTTACAACAATACAGTACCAATGCCCAGAGGTGGCACGGCCCACAGTAAGGCTAGGCCTCCCACATCACTCAACAAAAAAAGAAAGAATGCCGGCAGACATGGCCACAGACAGTCCAAAGGAGGCAATTCCCATGGAGGCGCTCCCTCAGCCCAGAGTGTCAAGTTGACACTAACTAAAGCTATCCAGGGCAAACAGATATTGAAATACTAAACCCGTTCATTAACTGGAACACAGCACAACAGTTAATTTTCTTGACAGTGATTGGTAACAAACTCTTTTGTTTGTTTTGAGACAGGGTCCTCCCTGTAGCCCCAACTAGCTGGAACTTTACTCATAGACCAGGCTGGCCTTGATCTCTCAGAGAAATCTGCTTGCCTCTGCCTCTGCTGGGGATTAAAGAATATGCACCACCAAACCAGCGCAACAGTAGCTATTAATAAATGTAAGATGGGGGCAGTTGGTGAGGAGCTTCTTGCTAAGACAGGAAAGTATGTCTGAATCCACGAGTCCTGAAATGTGTTCTAAGCGAGCATAAATTTAATCCAACTTACATTTTCTTAAATCTAAAACTCCGTATCTGGTTTCTTAATTATCATTGCTATTCCTCTGGGCCCTATCAAAATAACACTTTTTGTGTGGGGGGGGCCAGCTTAGCCCTACCTCTCTGTTCTTCCATGCTATGTGAGTAGGCTCTTATTTAGATCCAAAACATGTCCAAATTATACCTCAAAGTGACCTGATCAAATCAAGTCATTCAGGGCTGGAGAGATGGCCCTAGCGTTAAAGCGCCGACTGCTCTTACAGACGGACCCAGGTTCGATCCCCAGCACCCACAGGGTAGCCGAGAATGTCTGAAACTCTGGAACTTCCAATTCCAGGGGAATCCAGTTCCAGGGAATCTGATAACACTCGTCTGACCTCCGCGGCATTGCAACCACACGGGTCCACAAAACTTGCATCCAGCCATACATATTCCTACACATACAGAATAAAATAAAATTAATAAAAAAAATTAAAAAATCCAGTGGCATTTAAGTAATACCACCCTCCAACCCAACCCACCCCCATCAGGATCTAGACAAAAAAGTGAGCATACGGCAGTAAAGAAACTGCCCGTCCTCCCTCCATAATGTGGTTACTTCTTGTCTTTTCACTAAGGATCTAAGGATTTCCAGTCACCATGGGAATAAAGAAGGATTGCATCATTTCTTCCTACCTACCAAAAGTTTCAAACAGAGGACATTTATCCTAAAGATTTGCACATGTTAGCCTTAGAAATTTGACCTTAGAAATTTGGCCTGATTTTACTACATTAAATTCTTTTAATTCCCCTTTTTCCTCCCCTAGCTAGAGCTAGCCCCAGGATGAGCCCACCCATGATGGTTCTTCAAAGGAACATAACTGAGGAATTTGGGTCTCCATGTGAAGCCTTCATAGTTTAGTCACCGGAGTACAAAATCAAGCAGCCCTTAAAAATTAGTTCTTTCATTTGTCATACAAAGAACTTCCTGGGACATAGGCAGGCGCCAGGGAGACCGAGCTCTGCATCTCTCTGGCATAAAACTAGATAAACTTCCCTTGTCTCAGAAGGCACCCCATGCAGGGAAGCAAGTCTTTTCCCTAAGCTGTTAGGACTCTCCCTGCTCTTACCTCGGCAAGGAAAGCCAAGCTGAGTGGCTAACGGTCTGCTCTCTGTTTATTTGTTTAAAATAAAAGTATTGCCAGAGATTGTTAAAATGAAATAGCTGGATGCTCCCAGGTGAAAAAAGAAATCCACAAGGCTTATTCTACACTCTGAGTGAGTGAGGGAGAGAAGAGAGAGAGAGAGGAGAGAAGAGAGAGAGATAGAGAGAGAGAAAAGAAAGAAAACGAAGAAAAAAAAGAAAAGAACAATCATTGTGTCAAGAAAAGCAGAAGGCCCTGATTCCTGGAAGGAAGCCTCTGTCAGAGAAGCCAAGATCATGTTAGGGGGAGGAATAACATCCAGTGGGGAATATAAAGAAGGGGAAAACGTTGAAGCCAGCAGGGTGGGGAGGCCATGCAAAGGGGTAGCTGAGAAAGAGAAAATTTCTGTCATGTAAACAGAAAAAGAAAGAAAGAACAAGACAGAAAGATAGAGAGAGAGAGAGAAAGAAGAAAGAAAGAAAGAAAGAAATAAAGAAAGAAAGAAAGAAAGAAATAAAGAAATGAAATAAAAGAAGAGTTTGAGTGAGGTAGTGATTGAAGGAGGGGTGGGGACAGAATTCCTTAAGTTGTACATGAATTTTTAGATGCTAAATAGTTTATAAAATGAACAAACTAGGCTTTAAGATTGCAGTACCATTAACAGGGAATCCTGTCAATTTGGATTATAGTTCCTTTCTATTATATGCTTTCAAAGGACAAAATGGATCCATTTATCATTCCAAATTCAGTGCCTGTGGGCTTCTTTAAGCACAAGAGGCCATTTCATAGACATTCCTTCCTTTCCTTTTTTTTTTTTTTTTTTTTTTTTTTTTTTTCTTTTTTCTTTCTTATTCTTTGTCTTTTTCTAGTGAAATGAGGAAACAGCAGATATGAGGTAAGAGGATTCTTTTATCATGACTAGATTTCAGTTCAACCATACTCTTTAATAAATATGTGCTTTTTGTGATAAATGTTTTCAGATTTCTGTGGCCCTTCCTTTATATATAAGAAAATACTAAGACTAAGAGGTTCAGAAATATCCAAACCGCATGATCAAAATCTCAGTTACTGGGTTGGAACTCTTTGAACACACCTGTCTGTTGCCTGTGTATTTCACAAAGTTTTGGCTTTGGACCAGCACCATCTGCACGCCTAGGGAGCACGTGGCACTAAGGAATCTCAAGTCCTGATCAAGACCTCCTGAGTTATAGACCCTGCTAACAGAATCCCCGGCCCCCGTGATTCACAATTCATGTGCATATTCTAGTTGAGTAAACTGTCCTTTGCCCACCACTGCTTCTCCAGCTGCAGGGAATTCCTCTCAAACTACAGCTTTCTTCTACCTATAAAACAGCTGGGGATAATGCCATAGGAAATCTGAGAAACAAATAGAGTTAGACAAGAAACACATAGAGCTACACAAGCTTCAGGGTAGGGAGTTTAGACTATACCCACTTAAAGTAAATTTGATATATGCCAATTATTGCTATCCATGCAGAAAACGAAGGTTAGAAGGATTTAGGTGGAAATGTTCTCTTTGGTGTTACAATGACAGTAGGCAATATTGTCTGATATTGTTCTCTCTTTTGTTGTCTTAGAAATACTTTTGTTAATTTCAAGATAATTTTTAAAAACCCAGTCTGACCAGGAAAGTAAGACAACAGGAAAGCTGAATTGGTATTAAATCTCCCTAAGGATTCAATAGAATATCACCACTGAGACTTTCTCCAGGACTAATAGGGAGTATAAGACTCTCAAGGTCTCATGCACCTGCATCCTGCAGCCTCTTCTCACTGCCAGAAAGGGGCTCACTCCTCTGACTTCAGGGACAGGTCTCTGTAAGTTTCCAAGGACCTGCTCTTCTAAGGACACGGCTCTTCTTCCTCACCCCAGTGTGAATAGTAGGATTCAGGTCAGTCATAAACTCAGGTCACTGAAGCTCTGAAAGGCTGTGGGCACTTCGACGCAAAAAAAGATATAGACAAAGGAAAGAATAAATTTTATAAGCAGAAGGCAAAATCTCCAAATAACAAGACAAGAAACAAACAAATCCACTATCAAAGTTGAAGCTAAAATGACAAAGAATTTCTAGGTACAAAGATCCCTGTTTGGGGGGATTGGGTGGGGAATGGAAATCATGTTAGAACAGTGAGCACTGCTTAAAAAAGCACACAGCTGCCAGGCATGGGAGCTCACGCCTTGTAATCCCAGCACTCAGGAGGAGAGGGAGGGTGATCTCGTGGATTTCAAGGCCAGCCTGGTCTACATAGTGAGTTTCAGGCAGCGGACTAAAGGGAGACCCTTCCTAAAAAACACAAAAAAAAAAAAACGCACAGCTCTTAGCTGGAACCTTGGGGAGGAGTCACTTGACTGCTGCTTCCACCTATGTTCACTATGAATTTCCAAGCCTCATCTTTTAATGATCCTTTTTTAGTTTTTTGGTTTTTTTTTTTTAATCCACATGTGGGAAAAAAAAAAAAAACTGGGGATCCACCTGGGTCCTATGCAAGACAATCCGGTGCTTCTTAACCACTGAGCCATCTCTCACAGCCCCTGAAGCCTTTTTAAAATAGCCTTGTGTTGAGCATCTGTAAAACTCATATAATGTTTCCCAGTCAAACCCAATCCCCTCGATGCGCCAACCCCTCATCAGAACTCACGCATTACAAAAACCAAGCTAAGCCCCATCCAGTCAAACCCTCAAACCCCAAAACCACAGATTAGCCAGACAAATCCTTCTGGCCAAATAGACGCTTGCGGAGTCCTAGTACAGCATATTCTTGGAATCGTAGGAAAGCATCCTCTTCCTCACACAGCAGTACTTAGTCTTATAGTGGAGGTTCTGGGTCCAGTCCCCCACCCATTCTCTTGCTCCATTGGAAGACCTTCTCATAGTTGCCATGGGTCCTGTGCCAGATGCCAACATACCAAAAGTTTACATGTGAAAGCTTACTGTTGACTGTAAGTCACGTCTCTACATTCATATACCAGCTTACCTCTTGCAAGTTTTCTGCTGACCTCGTCCACAATGATCACTGAGCTGTGTGGGTGAGGTTTGATATAAGGTCCCCATCCAGGGATACACACTTTGGGGACGCCAATTCTTTGAAGCTTGACTAGTTGTCATCTTCTTTTGCATCACACTCCATTGTGTAAAGAAGCATTACTGATGGGTATTGAGGGGTATGCTTGTTTTCTCTCTGACCCTCATTCTGTGTGTAAAGATATTTCCTCATTCTGTGTACAGATGTATCTTCCAGGAATTGGGGACCTTTCAGATGTATATGTTCTGTGTCTGACTAGTTGTCGGATCTGTGGTGGTCTCCTTATTTTGCAAGTAGTAGCTTTTTTGATGAGTGACACACAATATGCTTGTCTGTAAAAAATTTCAAATTAAGTGTATCATAAGAAATTTCATTTAGCTAATTAGATGACCTCGATAGGAGTTATTCTCTGGCGGTTTGTGTCTTCTACAAGCCCTGTGTGAAGAAAGCGCAAATACAAGAGTGTCTTTCTCTGTTGCAATGGGCATTCCTCCTTTGCACATCAAGGTTTATCTATGTCTTGGGATTCTGATGTGTTTGGATCATCCAGGCACAACTGTCCATTGGTGTCTGTTGAGATTGGCCATGGCAGATATCGGTTCGGAGGAAAAAAACCCAAATGGCTGGCCAATGATGGGGTTCACTTCTTCACCTCTTTGTCCTCTTGGCTGGAATGTCAGTCCATCCAAGAAACATAGTGCTACTCCTCCCTGTGTTAATTATGGCACACAACAGAGGTATTACCAATAGTTTAGGGTTGTTTGTGTTAATTGATAAATATTAGGTCTTTGTGTTCATCTTGTCAAAAACCACTCAATGTATACAACACCTTAGAGCTTTAGAAATGGGAGTAATTTGGGGTATTATTCAGCTTAGTAGCTCCCAAACTGTGAGTGACAATCACCTGGTATTTAAAAAAACACCAAATTGTCTGTGTTTATGCTTATCTTTGTCATTATCTGAAGATGAAATAAAGTGTCCCACATGAAACTTCTTTAATTACAATCAGTCATGATTAAATTCACAGAAGCTTGTGAGTCATATCTTGTTATGATTAATAATTAAATGTACCTTTACTATCACAAAAGGCCTTTCTAGAATTTGATATAATTTCAGAAAACATCTAGGCTTATTTCAGTTGATTTCACTTTTCACCTTTGATTGGTACAACTAAAACTAGTAGAACTCTTCATATATGTTCAACCATGAACTAAATATTTAGACTCAATCAAACCTTGAAGAGAAGGCACCTTTTATTATTGTTTGAAGCTGAACTCACCTGATAGGCCCATGCTTTAAACACCTGTCCCAAGCTTGGGGCACTCCATTGAAGGCTATAGACTCATTAAGAGATGAGGCCTTGGCTGGTTTAGCAATTGTTCCCTTTCCTAGTATGGGTCTGTTCCGGGTACCATGTTGTTCATACTCTCATCTCTTCAAAGTTGTTTTCAGATAGTAAAGAACATACTGGCAATCTAAAATAAGGATTCTGCTCCAGTGTAATCTGTGTAAGCTGTTACAGTGTAGCACAAATCATTAGTTGTTTTTTGTCAGGTATTACTTGTGGTCACAGCAAGCATGTAAGGTAACAGGCTATCGTGTCCTTATGTTCTAGTGGCAAAGGGATTTATTGGACAAATTGTTACATGACTGCTTGCTTATATTTGTAAGCAAGCTGGGAATGAAAGTCATAGGGGGAGAAGGTAAGTTCACCAGGGTACATACCTGTTCTAAACTGTCAGAAAATTTTCCCTTAAGAAAGAGAATGTCAAAATATTGATTCCCTTTTCCAACTTTTTAAGGTTAATTATAATGTGATAGTGGGTGGCAGTTTGGTCATGTGTGTGTCTCAGAGGACAACTTTGTGTAGTCAGTCCTCTCCCTGAATCTTATATGGTTCCAAGGATTGAACTCAGGAGGGTAATCAGGCCTTATGTAACAAGCATTTTACCTGGTGAACCTTCTCTCTTGCCATAAGATGTTCTTAACACTAATCAGGACTTCTGCATCAAGTATATCTTCAACCTTATATTTTGTATAAACAGTTCAAGTACTCCTCTGGTCTTACTCTGGGACTTAGCGCGGGGACTTAGCTTTCATAAAATAAGCACTGTATTTAAATTCACCTGTATATTCCATTTCATTCTTATTACAAATGGTCATTCCACTTCTTGCCATGCAAGTGTTTCTAAAGATATCAGAATGTCTGATGTGCTGCCATGTAACAGGTAGCACTTCAGCAGAATCCTTCCTTTAAATTTCCAGCATTTTCTTTACTATTGGAAAATAACTTTGAAAAGATGTATGAACAGATTTTTTTTTTATTTTTTTAAATATTTATTGTTTTTATTTATTTTAATGTGATAGGTGTATTGCCTGCATGTAAGTGCACCACATATATGTACAGAACCTATAGAGGTCAGAAGCAGGTTTAAGAGCCCCTGGAACTGGAGGTACACATAGTTTTTGGGCCAACAGTCCAGGTACCACGGAATCGACCCCAGTTCCTCTGTAAGAGCAAACAGTGCTCGAACTGCTAGGTCATCTCTCTCCAGCCCCAGTTTTTTTTTTTTCTTCTTAAAAACAAAAATTCTAAGCCAGGCATGTGGCACACGCTGTTAATCTAAACACTTGGGAGGTTTTGCTAGCACTTGGGAGGCCAGAAGCAAGGGGGATCGTTGTGAGTTCAAGTGCAGCCTGGTCTACAAAGCAAGTTCCAGGCAAACTGGGCTACGGGACCCTGACTCGAAAAAGACCAAAAAAAAAAAAAAATTCAGCTGGGCAGTGGTGGTTCATTCCTTTAATCCTGGGCAACTTGGGAGGCAGAAGCAGGCAAGATCTCTTGAGTTCAAGGCCATTCTGGTCTCAGAGTGAGTTCCAGGACAGCTGGACTAAAGGGAGACTCTGTCTCAAAAAAAAGACCAGAAAAAAAAAAAAAATGCTGGACTTTGAACAAAGGTATTACCCTTTAGTGCTCAGGATTAGTCTCTTGATTCTCTCTCTCTCTCTCTCCTCTCTCCCTCTACTCTAATCTATATATATATATATATATATATAGAAGATATATATATATTTCCAAATATATTAAATAGCCCTTCTGTGGGCTTGAAAGCAGGGACTCCACTCACCCAGGCTGACCTGGCTACAGCGGCCACTTAGTGCCAGATATGACAACAGCAAAGACTAAAATTGAGCCCATCCAGTGATGGCAAACTCTTCGTTGAGCAGACCAGCTGGCAATTTGGTGGTAGGTTGACTACATTGGGCCATTTCCATCATGGAGGGGTCGTGCCTTTATCCTTACTTAATATAGACACTTAGGCTGGTTGTAAAATTTGCCCTTTCCCTGCAGTGAGGCTTCGGTCCAAATTACCATCCAGCACTTACAGAATGTCTTTCCACTTCAACGCGCTATTATTCCAATACACCATCACTTCGAACCAGGGAACTCCACTTCACAGACCATAGTCCGTGACCTTCTTGTGAGGTCAACAACCCTCACGCTAAGATGTATATTTTCTTTTGTTTTGTTTTTAGGTACGTATTTTTTATTGCATGTGTATGAATGTTTTGCCTGCATGCATATTAAGTGCATCACATGCATTTAACACTTGTGGAGGCCATAAGAGGGCAAAGAATCCCTGGAACTGGAGTTACAGACTGCTGTGAACTGCTGTATGGTGCCTGGGAACTGAACCTATGTCCACTGAAAGACACCCAGTTGGCTCGGAAGGCTAAGCCATATCTCCAATCCCCATCAGGCCTATGGTTATTGTGAGCTCATACCCTGTTAAGTTCAGAGTTGTCTTATTTTATGAGGTTTTTGAAATCCTCTAATATTTAGGGGAAGAAAATGCACGACATTTAAAAAAGGAAACCAATACTGGCAACATCCATGGTGACACCTTGATGAGCCCTAAGTGAATGCAATCACAGAAACAAGAGTGATGAGGAAGACTCTTCCAGTGTAAATCTCCAGGGATTTATGCAGGAAAGGCTAGACAGAAGCCTTATTCGGTAGTGACTTGATGGGAACCTGAGGAGTCCATTTGATTTGCAGGGAAGATGGTTCTCAGACATTTGCTTACTCAATGATTTATGTTCCATTTTTTTCTCATGGTTTTGGGTTTATTGAACCAGGGCCTTAAACATATTAGGAAAGTATTCTACTATTGAATTATTCTTCCAGGCCCCAAATTGATTTTATTTATTTTAGTGTGCCGAGTATCAAATCTGGGACTTGTACACGTGCTAGGCAAGTGATCTACTGAGCTATAAGACCAGACCTTGATCTTTTCATACAGACTCTTATAATGGAGATCAAGCTAAGCCTGACAATCCTTAGCCTCCTGTTCTGCTGGTGCTGGGAATAAATATATATATAAATAAGATATATAGAGATATGATATATATAGACCACAACCTGGCCCACCAGAAATTATTTTAGAGAGCTGTTTGCGGACAGTTGATGGTCTACTACCAATGGCTTACTGTCGTACGCATGTTAAATCTAAGGCAGACGGTCTAGTCTCTGTTGATTTGAGAACACCAGTTGCCCGTGTCTTATTCCTTCTCAGCCACATACACACCAACTGACCTCCACACCAGATGCTGAAACTTCAGTTTCCTTATTTATAAAAATCAAGATAATACTAATTCCTCTGATGTCAGGAGGTTTAAGTGAGGCAATGAATGGAACATAGTTAATTGCAGTGGCTTACACATGGCGAAGATTAAAACTACTGGCCACCATTATCAGTGCTGTCATTGTGGCAGATAAGGAACAGGCCATGTGCATTTCTTACCATGTCTGGCACATTGAAGAGGTCCACAATTTATAGAAGGAACAAATAAAGATGTTAGGAAAGACTGAAGATTTCCACAGTCACAGTTGAGAAGGTTTAGAATTAGTGATAAAATGCTCCTTTTTATCTTCTGGGAATGCTGTCAAAAATCTAGTTAAGGCAGACACACACAACAACACACACACAACAACACACAACAAACACACACACAAGATTACAACATCTGAAAATATGAGGAATTCACTGGCAATGTCCTGAACACAGCAAAAGAATTTTTGTTGTATAATTATGGAAAATAACTTCACCTCCAGCATCAGAACACTAGGATCCTGAAGAAAAGTGGAAAAACCTGGATCTAGATAAAAACCCTCAGGTTCTCCAGGATGGGTGTTCAGGGACCTGTCAATTAGAATCCACGTGAGACTAATTTCTGTCAGGCAATGAGATAAACCTTTTACAACCTCCTTTTTAATAGGCAAAATTCCCTTTTCTGTTTCTCCCGGGTTTCATTTCACTTTGTGGACTGTTTGCAGTCTTCTTTCTAGTTCAAGGGAACAAAAGCGAGAGGACAAAATGCAGTATGAGACCTCCAAGTGTCAGCTGGGTAGTGCCAGGACAGCTGGGGGGCCTGCAAGCCTGTGCCCAAGAGGAGACTGGTGTGGCTAGGGAGCATGAGAGCTCAGCCTGGTCTGGTTCCTTTTAAAGCTCCCAGCAAAGGCCTGAGTAATTGCATTCCTTTCCGATGTCTTACATAAAATCAGATTATTAAGTACAGAGACAGTCAACTGTTCTCTGTCCTCCTGGCTGGCTTTTCTAGCATCACCATAGGAACGTCAATAAACATAAAAGTAAATCAACCTCTGAAGAACAAATTCCTCTTCCTCTGCCTGCTAAACACCACACAGCACACACACACAACACAACAACACACACACACACACACTAAACTCGGGTTTTCTGATTGGTTGTTTTTCTTTTGGCTATATCTTGAGCTATTGAACCCTGGGGTAACTAGTACCCCAGGAAGGACCACAGTGGTGAATGTCTATCACCTTTATTTAGTTTACAAATACCTTCGGTATTTTCATTATCACTGACCAGAATTAAGTCCATTTGCTTTGCTAGAGTTCACAGTTCCCCATCATCTCTTTCAAAGTCCTGTTATTCAGTTTTGTCAAACTCCCCTTAAGCTTTGCCAAAGAAGTTTAATTGCCTTTGAAAGTTCATTTATGTTTGACCTTGCCATCTTTGCCCATGACTGCAGCTATTAACTCCATATAAGCAAAGTAGACTTCAAATCCACTTTCAATTCGAACATGAATCTCAAAGTGTCTCTCCCATCTCTGTCTCCTACTGGACCCAAGCCTCTTCAGGGCCAACCTGGAGGACAGCTGCACCTAACTTGACTTGAGCACCGATATTTCTGCTCCTGCTCTGAAAGCTCAAATACTTACCCATGTAAAACTCAGTAAACCGTTTCTTCTCTGTAAAATCCCTTAGTGCCCTTTCCTGGCATGACTAGTAAATTCAAAGCCACTATGATGCCTGCTGGATTCTGAGTGACCTGGCCCACAACTACCCACAGGAATTCATTTCTCCCAGCTGCAGCTCCAACTCTCCAGACTCCCTAACCTTTTCCCCATCTCTAAAATAAGAACAGCCCTTACCTAGGAATGGCCTTAACGATTTTCAGCTTCCTCTGATTTTTCATGGTTTTTGACCTTGCACCTTGTCATTTATATTTCAGCTTAAATGTTCTAAAGAATTTCTAGAGCAGTCTGTCAACCATGCCCCACCCCAACATCTATAAATGAAATCTCATTTCTGTTGCTTCTTTACTAGATTAAAAAGCATTTGATATGATCTTGTTTACTCACGTGATGCTTCATTTCTGATTTTTCCCCATGAGAATATAAAAAGCCAGGTAAACCAGTTCTGATTTTCCTTCTCACCACAGAACTCCTACACCTGGCTAAAGAACTGGACACAAAAACAACAATGCAAAAACATTTTAGATGAAGAAATGCACATGCCCCCTATGGTTAAGTTTTGTCACCCATTACTAGGAAACGCCTCTCTCCTCAGCCTTTCCCATACCATCCAGTCCTTGATCGCTTTCTCACGTCGTTCCGCCTTGAGATCCTTCCCCAAATAAACCAACCGGCACATAAGTTATCCATCAAAAGATCTGTATAGCTCCACAGCATTGAATCACTTTCCTTTCTGTAAGACTGGGGAGTTTAACCTATGGCCTTATGCATGTTAAGCAAGTGATTTATCACTAAACTACATCCCATCTGATTCATTTTTTAGTGGTAGGTTTTTGTCCACTGATGTATATCTTTGTTTAACTTAAAGCTCTTCATAGCTCTTCATGAGTTGTTTTATTTAATATTTCATTTTTCTAACCGCCCCATAACATACATGGTTGTATGTGGGGGAGGTTATAAAATGTGTGTCAGAAGGGCCCAATAAAAGAATGTATAGGAGTGTTTTGTTCCTCATCCCAACAATTGCTCACAGACACAGGCCTGGTCCTATGGCTGGCTCTGTGCTAAATGATGTTTACCTCTTGGCTACTCACTATGTCAAGTTTTATATAGGTGTCTGTATCATTTACTTCAGCCCATATTACGTGTGCAAGTTGCTGAGTGGAGTTTTTTGCAGCTGAGCCATCCTTGTCAGGGTTTCCTATGTAAGCACAGAGAACAGCTTTCTTCGAGCCTACCCCACACAGGCCGCCTTTTGAATAGCACCATATGTGCTTCACCAAGGATAGTCATCAGTCCCTGGGAACAGGAACAGGGGCAAATTCCTCGGTCTCCTGTCCTTCAGCTGATCTGATCTGGGGGACATTCTAGGTAATTCTCAGGTGGTCCAACTGAACGATCACACAAAGCAGCACCCTTCACATGCCCTTTCTACTGGGTCTTGTTAGCTTCTCTGGGTTCTTTATCTCTCTCTGTGTCTCTTCTCTCTCTCTTGCTTCCTGGGATTATATCCAAATAAATCTGTAAATAAGTTCCTATCACAGATTCTGCATCATAAAAACTCAAAGTAAGACATTAATTCTTACTTTAAGAACGTCAGATGTTTGTAGAGCTGAATATCTATATGTAAAATATTAAAGGTGAACTTTTTAACCTCACACCATATACAAGAATTCATACGAAACTGACTAAAAATCTAAATATAAGATCACAAGCTATGCAACTCTTAGTAGAAAACACAGGGTGAAAAACATCAGAACACTGAGTTTGGCAAGAATTTACTGGCAATAACACCAAAAGCACAGGCAACAGAAGAAATCAATAAACAGAGAATATCAAAAAAATTTTCAAAATGGGAACTCTCTCAGGAGAGTGAAAGGGCATCCAGGGAGTGGGAGAGAGGATCTGCAAACCACTTGGGAAATATGAAGCCAATATCTAAAATACAGAGAATGTAATAACCCAACAGTAAATATTCATTTACAAAGAAAGCCTAGATTTATAAGTGTCTGTGAGATTCCAAGCCCTAACTGACAGATCTATAAGGGAACCTTTCTATCTAGGGCTCATGCACCATAGTAGAAGATGGAGTAGAAGGAGTGATAATGCATCCCTCAACTGGCAGCAGCAAACTCCCTCATGGCCCAACACTGGGTGATTAACAGCAGAAGCCACACCTGCCCAACAGAGAGAATACACACGGCAGTGTCAGTCGCCTTATAGGAAATCCTACTTATTAACCTCTCCATCCAGGACTCAGAGAACCATATGCAGAAGAGGGGAGCTAAAGACTGTAAGGGACAATGGTGGTGCATGACCACAAGAAAACAGTGTCCTTCAGACCTTCTGAAAAATTTGCTCATATTGGAATTTTGGAGGAACCAATGGTGTCGGCATGCACAGACCCATGCAAATTCAAGCAGAGACAAAAACTCAGCATAGAACTGGGGAATGAGCAGCAGACCCCACAGTGGGTAGGAACTACTGAAGTTGATCATGGCTGGGAGAAGAGTTATCTTCTTTGAGGGAGGTATATTGATCTGCTGAACAAGTTCCAGTGGATGAACTCAAACATAGGAATATCTGGGACCCACAACTTTGATGCAATAGACCTGAAAATATATGACAACATGCATGAAATCCTAAGGGTGGGTTATAAGGAGGGGTGCAAATGGGGAAGGAGTATAAATATTGGATTATTATAACTAGGACCTGGAGAGATGGCTCAGTGCTCGAGCACTGACTGCTCTTCGATCCCCGGTTTCAATGTCCACAGCACCACACAGGGCGGATGAAAAACCATCTTTTACTCCATTCAGGGATCCGACACCCCTTCTGGACCTCCACAGCATAGCATGAAGACGAGGGCACCTACCTACATGCAGACAGTAACCTCATACACTAAAATAAGAAATAAATAAAAAGAGTTATTACATGAATTCCACAAACTTGCAATAAAAATATTTTAAAACAAGCAAAATTCACTAAATGATTTTCTAAAGAAGATAAACAAATTCCCAATGTACTTAAGAAAAAAAGTTCAGTATCATTCAGCATTTGTGAAACACAAATCAGCATCACGATGAGATACTAGTGGAAAAATTATGAAAAGTAAATAACAGAAAAAAACAAGTGCTGATGAAGAGAAACTGGAACCCTAGTACATCTGATACTGTCTCCATGGAAAACAGTGTTCACAGTGCCTTAAAAACCTGTGGAATTATCATACAACCACAATACTTTTTCTTATAATACACCCAGAATAATTGAGAATAGGATTTCAAACAGATATTTGTATGCTGTGTTCATAGCATTATTCATGAAAGCAAAACACACCCAGTGATCTATCAACAAACAAAATGTAGCACACACATATAATGAAATATTTTTAGCATAAAAAGGAGCAAATCTGACCCTGGTATATAATGAATTTTAAAATATCAGTGCCTAAAGTAAACAAGACAATTATGAGGGGTTCTGAGGGTGGTGGCATACCCGTTTAACATCGACACTAGGACCAACAGAGGAGGGTAGATTTCTATGAGATTCAGGCCAGCTGGTCACATAGCAATTTCCAGGTAGCTGGGGCTAGCAAGGAAACCCTGTCTCTAATACTCTCCATCACTCCCCCCAAAAGAAAGTTTTAAGGGGTCAAATTTTTATGTACGAGGTACTTAGAGTAGTCAGACTCTCTCATCTGATGTAGGTCCTAAGATCCACAAGCCAGATGTGCCTATATATGCCATAGAGGAAAGGGATTCTGTATCAGTAAAGACACAGTGACAGCAAAGAGCGATAGACAGATAGGAGGTGCTAGTTTTCACACGGCCTTCTCTCCTCTTCCAATCATACATCTCCCTAACTGCGCAATCATCAGTCCTATGCATAAGTGCATAGGGATATGGTTTGGGTGGTGAAATGCTCTTGTTGGAGGCTCATAAGGTTTGAACATTTAGTCCTCAACTGGTGGCCCTCTGCTTTGGAGGTTATAGAACCTTAAGGAGATGGGGCCTAGCTAGAGGAAGTGAGTAGTGGAGGGTAGACCTTGAGCTTTACAAATCAGCTTTGCTTATCACTCAGCCTCTGTTTCCTGCTCTGCCAAAGCATGAGGGATCATGAGTCCTAGTCGTAAGTTTCCACCACTATGAAGACACCTACAGTCCCAAAGAAAAAATAAAAATAAATAAATAAAAAATAAATAAATAATAGTGGACAGGAGAGATGGCCTAGCAGTAAGAGCACACCAACTGCTCCTTGCAGAGGGACCCGAGGTTCGATCCCCAGGCACCCACATTGCGGCTGAGAACCCATCTTTACTCCATTTCCAGGGAATCTGACACCCACCTCTGACCTCCACTGCATTGCATGACACGGTTTGCACAAACTTACCTGCAGACAGTTAACATTCATACACATAAAATGAAAAAGTAAATAGAAAAAAAAAGCCGGTATGGGGCGCACACTTTAATCCTAGAACGTGGGGGAGTCAGAGTCAGGCGGATCTTTTGTGAGTTCAAGGCCAGCCTGGTTACGGACGAAGTTCCAGGCGGCTGGGGCTACAATGGAGAACCTGTCGCGAAAAGACAAAAAAAAAAAAAAAGGCAAACCTACGCCAGATCTTTCCCTGAGTGATGGACTGGATCTCTTAAAACTGTGTGAACAGCAACTCCAATCAATAGCATTGCAATGAAAGGGAAACATCACACAGATAAAGAAAGATCCAGACAATCAGCAAGAATACTTTCAAAAACCGATACTTCTACTAAACTGTAAACCTAAAAGAAAATGGATGAATACTGAAATGTCTGTTTCTGGGATTCCTCCAAAGCTTAACCAAGAAGAGATTGATGCTTAAACAGACCCATAACGCTTGGAGGAATTGAAGATGTGATAAAAAGCCTCCCAACTAAAAAAAAGCCCCAGGCCCAGATGCTTCATGCGAGAATTCTATAAAACATTTAAAGATGTCTAACAACCATTACTATCAAACTTTTCAGAAGATACAGATAGAGGGAAATATCCCAAAGTTTGTTCTACGAAGCCAGCATCACTCTGTTACCTAAACCAGGCAAAGACAAAACAAGAAAGAAAACTATAGGACCCAATTATCTGATGAACACAGATTCAAAAATTCTCAACAAAATACTTGCAAATCGCATACAGACCCACAACAAAAGATCATCCATCATGACCAGGTTGGGTTGGATTCATGCCAGAGATGCAGGGATGGGTTCAACATATGTAAACAATAAATATCAGAAAACACATAATGGATAAGGGACTTAAAGACAAAAGCCCCACACAATCATTTCAATTGATGCGAAAAAAGCTTTTGACAAATCCAGAATCCATCATCCCTTCCTTCATGCTTAAAGTCTAGGGGAAGTGGACTGGAGGGATCATTCCTCAATGTAATCAAGCCATATACAGGAAACCCACAGCCAACTCATCTTAAATGGAGAAAAAGTTAGAAGCATTTCCCTAAAGGCAAGAACATGGCAAAGCTGTCCACTATCACCAATCACCACGGCTCCTCTTCAATATATGTGCTTGAAATGCTCGCTAGGGGCAATAAGGCAAGAAAGCGAATTAAAAGGAGTACTAATTGGAAAAGAGGAAGTAAAACTTAGCGCTTTTTGTATATGATATGATAGTGTTACCTAATGGATGCTAAAACTAAAACGCCACTCCCACCAGAAAACTCTTAGAAACAATCAAAAGTTTTCAGTAAAGTGGCGGGAATAACAAATAAACCTAAAAAATCAAGTAGCCTTTTCCGTTACAAAAACCAACAATAAGCACTGGAGAAGGAAGATAACAACAATAACCGCAAAAAAAAAAAAAATACCTAGGAATAAACTAACAGAGGGCACAAAGACCTCTTAACAATAAAAAATTTTAAAAAAACTCTGAAGGAGATTGAGAATGCCCATCCAAAGAGGGAAAGACCTCCCATGCTCATGGATTGTAAAAATTAATATAGTAAAAAATGTCCATCCTACCCAATTTAATATGCCAATTCAAGCCATCCAGTCAAAATCCCCATGAGCTGTTTCACAGACTTAGAAAAAAAAATCCGTAAATTCATATGGTAAAAAAAAAAGACCTCGAATAGCTAAAACAACCCGGAATGAAAAGTGCAATACAGGGGTTGATCACCTTACCAGACTTCAAACCATAGTACAGGGCTATAGTCATAAAGACAACTGGTACAGGAAAAAAAAAAAACAATTGAAACCAATGGAACAAAAGTGAAGATCCAAACTTGAGCTCATATAACGTCAGCCACCTCAAGTTGACAAGGGGCCAAAAAGCCTTAATGGGAGGAGAGATAGCATCTTCAGCAATGTGTGTTGGCAAAACTGGAATCACCACTTGCAGAAGAAAAAAATTGAACCCCTACCTCTCACGCCTGTACAAAAATAAACTCTATGTGGATCAAAGATCTCAAATGTGAAGCCGGAAACCCTGAAGGTGATAAAAGAAAAAGTTGGTACACAGCCTACAAGACATAGGGTGTATGAGAACTTTTAAACCTGACAGCGAGGCCACACGGGAAGTAAAGGTCAACATTGACAGTGGTACTCATAAAACGCAAAAGAGCTTCTGTACAAGCAAAAGAACAATCAAGGAGGTGAAGGAAAAACCCACAGAGTGAGGGAGAAAATCTTTACAGTGACACATCTGACGAGCATTAATGTCAGAATATATAAACTACGCAAAAAAACAGGAAGTAAGAAGATAATGACCTACTCAAAGATGGAGTAAACAGCTGAAAGTCTTAACCAGTGAAGAATTAAAGATGTCTGAGAAACATCTTAAAAAGTTTCAACATCATGTAATAATAAAAATATGCAAATTAAAACCACTCTCAGAGATCAATCTCACTACAATACTGCTAGCTAAGATCAAGAAAACAAAAGACACAGATGCTGAGGGTTGTGGGGAAAGGGAGCACTCATCCACTGCTGGTGGGAATGTAAACTTGTACAAACCACTAGGGAAAGCAGTGTGGAGAACCCTGTAAAAAGACTCGGATGAGGGCTGGAGAGATGGACAGCGGTTAAGAGCACCGACTGCTCTTTAGGAGGACTGGGGGTCGATCCCCAGCATACCACATGGGGGCTGAGAACATCTGTAATAACGCCAATTCTAGGAGAACGCTAACTCCAATTCCAGGGATCTGACACTCTCATCTGAACTGACCCTCCGACAGGCATGTGCACACATGTGGTGCACAACCATACATGCAGACAGTACATTCATACGCAGTAAACAAATAAATAAAATTTTAAAAAATTAAAAAAAAGACTCAATGACTTACCACCTGACTCAATCATACCACTTCATGGTATATACCCAAAGACTCAACCTAACGCATCCTACCGCAAAGATATAGGCACAGCCATGTTTATTGCAGCTCTCTTCACATAGTGAAGAGCTGGAATCCACACCCATATACCCCTCACTGATGATGAGTGGATGACAAAATGGTGGTAAAGTCTACACAAGGGAGTACTATTCATGTGGTAAAGAAGGACGGCATATTAATGAATTTTGCAGGTCAATGGATGGACTTGAAGCCATTAGGCTGAGTGAGGTGACTCAGTCCCAGAAAGACAATGGAGAATGGTTTCTGGCATTGTGATGCTAACAGCGCAAATCCCAAATAAAGCAAGCTGACGACATAATGGTTAGCTTTGTTATGTGAAATGCACTATGTTTTATAATGTGGATCCTTCAGGGCTCTAGAAGCCACCCGCCAATTATGTTCAGGACTCTAGATCTTAATTACTGTGATGGGTGGAGGTAGAAATACATATTTTAGAATAATAGGAAATTAATGGAGGAAAGTGTGAATTTCTAAGCATAAAAAAACACTGAGAGAAAGATGCGGTCAGTTTATGACAGAATACATGAATCTGGGATGTTTGGGGTGGGGTGGGGGGGGAAGGGATAAGGGAATATGCCTGGAATTAACTGAAAAATGATGTATGAATACATAAAAACCAGTAAAAAAAAGTAAACAGATTTTTTTTAGATCCAGACAGGAAGATCCAGCGTTCACAATACATATCTACAATACATATATACATACATACACACACACAAACACATACACACCTTGACCCATACACTCACACAAAGACTTATACACAGACACACACACAATTTTATATTATTTTAAAGGAACCACAATGTTGTTTCTTGTCATGTCAGTTTTCTGAATTTTGTTTCTGAAATAAGTTTGCATTACATTATTGTTTAAAAAAAAAAACTGTGTGGGGGCTGGAGAGATGCCGAGGCGAGTAGACACTGACTGCTCTTGCAGAGGACCCGGGTTTGGATCCATATTCCCCAGCACTCACATGGNAAATCAAAAAGTGCCAATGAAACACCCAAACATTAAGTTTAACCCACTGAAGTGGGAGAAAATGCCCAAAGGTCCCATGCACATTTTTTCCAATGGTCACATACACTGGTGGGGTTGGGTATACTGGCTGTGGAAGTGGTGTGATTTCTTTATGTTGAAAGATAACTGGCTCTCAGACTGTGTGTTCGGGTTCCAGGCCATTGTCCACACAGTTCTTGAAGAAATGCCTTACCCAGCAAGAACTGGATCCTTTATCTGTAAATGGGGCAATAAGATTATAGCAAAGTCACGCACTTGACCACAGGGTTAAATTGGAAGATAGCTTTTTTTGTGTTTACTGGCCCATTTTCAACTTTTTATTAATTTTTCTTTTTTTCTATAATCATTAGTTGAGGAGGGAGTTTTGAAAGGGAGATGTTCTTAAAGTCCGGGTTTGGACGAAAAATGATAAAATGTTTCGAGGCCCAAGTTTCAAGGAAAGCCCCTGGGTTTTTGGCGGGGATAATCACAAAATTTACAATTTGTCTTTCCTCTTGAGAGCTACAAGGTTAGTGAAACTTTATGTCCTTAAAAATCCAAAAGGTCTTTAAGCTAAACTACACTGGTTAGTGTTGACTGGCGCTCCAATATAATTTCCCAAACCACAGGTCCACAGACTAACAGTTCTAGGAATTTTTTTTTTAAAACTTGCTCTCTCAACCCTGTAATTCTTGTTAAATATTTGTTCTTTTTAAAAACCTTGAATATTTGGAAATTTGTAATGGCCATTAGTGATTAAAGGTTCTCTGAGGAAGGGCCCTTATATGAAAAAATATATGATTAGCGTCAACTCAATGCAATGGATTGTGGGGGTGGATGGCTTTCTCCTTGTCCTTCTACTTACTGGGCCTGTCTCTGTTTGTAGACAAAAGTGCATTATATTGGGCAGCCTGAAACACACATGTGTGTACAGTGCTGTGATCCTCCACAAAGAGTGGAGAGGCCTACGAACTGATTCAGACTGTGAGCAGAGCTAGTGCTTGTATGCAGGGTGTCTAGTCCATGTAAGAATACTCTTTACAATTACACAGATATCAACACTGACCTCAAGTAGTGGCTCTAAAAAAGCAGCAAATTTCAGCTGGGTTGGTAGTGGCACATCTCGCTTTGGATCCCCAGCACTCAGGAGGCAGAGGGGCAGGTTGGATCTCTGTGAGTTGAAGGCCATCCTGGTCTACATAGTGGAAGTTCCAGGCCTCCTGGAGCTAAGGGAGACCATGTTTCAAAAGACCAAAAAAAAAAAAAAAAAAAAAAAAAAAAAAAAGATAAATACAAATCATAATCCCTCGCACATGCTAGGCAAATGCTCTACCACTGAGCCAAATTTCTAATCACTATACATCAGTTTTAAAAATAAAACTGGAAACAGCTGAGTTTGCCTGTTAGATATATTTCCTCTTTCATTGAATGGTTTCAAGATATTTTTTTTTTTTGGTCTTTTTGAAACATGGTCTCCCTTTAGCTCCAGGAGGCCTGGAACTCACTATGTAGACCAGGTTGGCCTTCAACTCACAGAGATCCACCTGCCTCTGCCTCCTGAGTGCTGGGATCAAAGGAGTGTGCCACTACACCCAGCTGAAATTGCTGCTTTTTAGAGCCACTACTTGAGGTCAGTGTTGATATCTGTGTAATTGTAAAGAGTATTCTTACATGGACTAGACACCCTGCATACAAGCACTAGCTCTGCTCACAGTCTGAATCAGTTCGTAGGCCTCTCCACTCTTTGTGGAGGATCACAGCACTGTACACACATGTGTGTTTCAGGCTGCCAATATATGCACTTTTCTACAAACAGGAGCAGGCAGTAGTAGAAGGGACAAGGGAAAAGCATTCCACATCCAATTGCATTGATTGACGCTATCATATATTTTTTCATATAAGCCTTCTCAGAACCTTTATCCTAATGGCCATTACAAATTTCCAAATATTCCAAGTTTTTAAGACATATTTAACAAGAATTACAGGGTTGAGAGAGGCAAGTTAAAAAAATTCCTAGACTGTTAGTCTGTGGACTGTGGTTTGGGAAATTATATTGGAGCGCCAGTACACTAACCAGTGTAGTTTACTTAAGACTTTTGGATTTTTAAGACTGTTTCACTAACCTTGTACTCTCAAGAGGAAAGACAAATTGTAAATTTGTGATTTATCCCCCCAAACCCAGGGCTTCTTGAACTTGGGCCTGAAACATTCTATCATTTTTCTCCAACCCGGGACTTAAGAACATCTCCTTTCAAAACTCCCTCCTCAACTATGATTATAGAAAAAAAGAAAAATTAATAAAAGTTGAAAATGGGCCAGTAAACACAAAAAAGCTATCTTCCATTTAACCCTGTGGTTAGTGCTGTGACTTTGCTATAATTATTGCCCCCATTTACAGATAAAGGATCCAGTTCTTGCTGGGTTAAGGCATTTCTTCAAGACTGTGTGGACAATGGCTGGAACCCGAAACACAGTCTGAGAGCCAGTATCTTTCAACATAAAATCACACTTCACAGCCAGTACCCAACCCCACCAGTGTATGTGACCTTGGAAAAAATGTGCATGGGACCTTGGCATTTCTCCCACTCAGTGGGTTAAACTTATGTTGGGTGTTTCATTGGCACTTTTTGATTTGAGACAAAAAAGGAAAATCCAAACAGATCAAGATGTCTGCAGAGGGACAGAGGGGCAGGACTGGATGTCCCTTCCCAGACAAAGGCTGTGTGCATCTCCTGCCTTTGTGAGCTGCCCCACACTTGAGAGATCCTCAGGGAACACAAAAGACTTATGTAAAGGGAAGAGCAACCCAGCTGACTGATAAAAAGCCTGCTCTGCTTCCTAACCCTCCAACTCGGACCCCACTGAATGCCATTTGTCTAAAGAATGATCAGAACACAATAGAGACGATGAGGTTGCCAAGAGCCCATCATTCAGCTCTGCTCAAGCTAAGGAGGGAAAAAAAGAAAAGAAAAACCTGTCTTGATGTGGCTGTGGCATGGTTCACCGGGCCCAGATTTCCACACACTGAATTTTGAACTGGAATCCTGAGAGATCCCTCAGCTTTAGGGAATAAAGAGCTTGACACTCAGACAGGACATGGAC
Source organism: Rhizomys pruinosus (assembly GCA_009823505.1). Classification (NCBI taxonomy): domain Eukaryota; kingdom Metazoa; phylum Chordata; class Mammalia; order Rodentia; family Spalacidae; genus Rhizomys; species Rhizomys pruinosus. Next base: position 1,765,343 of record VZQC01013314.1, on the reverse strand, counting down.
CTTCTCAGATAAATGAAGAAATGAACAAAGTAAAATGGAGAAGACTGATAATGACTCAGTTATTAACAAAAGTGGACTCCAAGCCTGACTGTTCTTTGCAGAGATTATCAGACTTTTATCAAGTTAATATTGCTTCTTTGAGCCTTGGTTTCCGTAGAGGTAGCAATGGAGAAAGTACAGCTATGGACTTCTTTGAAGAATAAACATTAGGCACCTAAGGAACTTAGGAATGGAAAAACTTTGCCCTTCACTGAAACCAGAATCCCCACTAGCAAAACCATGAATGACATATTATTCTCTTCTTACCCTGACTCTTGCTCAAGAGCAGAACTCTCTTCCTCTCTGCTTTAAAACAAATAAACAGGGACTGGGATATAGCTAAGTGGTAGGGTACTAGCCTGGCATGGGCAAGTACCTGATCACCAGCCCAATAGAAAAGCAAACAAACAAAGCTAAAAGCATGTAGTGATTAAATCTAGTGTAAGAGTTGCTGTTAACCTGGTGCCCAAATCCACGTTGCTCCTGGTACAACGTAAACCCACCATTCTAACGTATACAGGCATAAACACTGCCCTGGCCTCCAGGAGAGGAAATCAAATTGGGAGAATTCAGAAATACCCATTAAGGAATGAATGGTCACTGACAGTCACTTCTCCAGAGCCTGGCTGTTGAGCCCATGCTTCTCTGGGTAGGAGTGCTAGAGCCCATCTGGCAAAGCCAACTTCTTATAGTGTGCCAATTGTATTCCTTTTCATCCAATTCTCTGCATAACCAAGAAGAGGTACCATAAAGTTTCTAGTTTCTCTTCAATTGATGTGACAAAACACTCTTACCAATTCCAACTTGGGGAGGAAAGGATTTATTTGTCTTATATCTCCCAGGTAGGTCACAGTTCATCACTTAGGGAGCCCAAGGTAGGAACTCAGGGCAGGAACCTGGAGGCAGTAGCTGAAGCACAGACCATGAAAGAACACTGCTTACTGGCTTGCTCCCCTGGCCCATGCTCTGCCTGCTTTCTTACACAATACAGTACCACCTGCCCAGAGGTGGCACTGCCCACAGTAGGCTAGGCCCTCCCACATCACACAACAATCAAGAAAATGCCCTGCAGACATGCCCACAGGACAGTCCAAAGGAGGCAAATTCCCAATTGAGGCTCCCTCAACCCAGGAGTGTCAAGTTGACACTAAAGCTATCCAGCACAATATTGAAATACTAAACCCGTTCATTAACTGGAACACAGCACAACAGTTAATTTTCTTGACAGTGATTGGTAAACAGCTTTTGTTTGTTTTGAGACAGGGTCTCCCTGTAGCCCCACCTAGCCTGGAATTTACTACATAGACCAGGCTGGCCTTGATCTCAGAGAAATCTGCTTGCCTCTGCCTCTGCTGGGATCAAAGATATGCACCACCAAACCAGGCGCAACAGTAGCTATTAATAAATGTAAGATGGGGGCAGTTGGTGAGGAGCTTCTTGCTAAGACAGGAAAGTATGTCTGAATCCACGAGTCCTGAAATGTGTTCTAATCTCCATAAATTTAATCCAGACTTACATTTTCTTTAAATCTAAACTCCGTAATCTGGTTCTTAATTATCTTGCTATTCTCTAGGCCCTATCAAAATAACACCTTGGCCAGCTTAGCCCTACCTCTCTGTTCTTCCATGCTATGTGAGTAGGCTCTTATTTAGATCCAAAACATGTCCAAATTATACCTCAAAGTGACCTGATCAAAATCAAGTGCATTCAGGGGCTGGAGAGATGGCCTAGCGGTTAACAGCGCCGACTGCTCTTACAGACGACCCAGGTTCGATCCCCAGCACCCACATGGTAGCCGAGAACTGTCTGAAACTCCAATTCCAGGAGGACTCCAGTTCCAGGGGAATCTGATACCCTCTTCTGACCTCCGCGGCATTGCACCACACGGGTGCACAAACTTGCATGCAGCCAGTACATTCATACACATACAGAAATAAATAAAATTAATAAAAAAAATTTAAAAAAAATCAAGTGCATTTAGATTAATACCACCCTCCCCACCCCACCCCCACCCCCATCAGGATCTAGACAAAAAAGAGAGCATACGGCAGTAAAGAAACTGCCCGTCCTCCCTCCATAATGTGGTTACTTCTTGTCTTTTCACTAAGGATCTAAGGATTTCCAGTCACCATGGGAATAAAGAAGGATTGCATCATTTCTTCCTACCTACCAAAAGTTTCAAACAGAGGACATTTATCCTAAAGATTTGCACATGTTAGCCTTAGAAATTTGACCTTAGAAATTTGGCCTGATTTTACTACATTAAATTCTTTTAATTCCCCTTTTTCCTCCCCTAGCTAGAGCTAGCCCCAGGATGAGCCCACCCATGATGGTTCTTCAAAGGAACATAACTGAGGAATTTGGGTCTCCATGTGAAGCCTTCATAGTTTAGTCACCGGAGTACAAAATCAAGCAGCCCTTAAAAATTAGTTCTTTCATTTGTCATACAAAGAACTTCCTGGGACATAGGCAGGCGCCAGGGAGACCGAGCTCTGCATCTCTCTGGCATAAAACTAGATAAACTTCCCTTGTCTCAGAAGGCACCCCATGCAGGGAAGCAAGTCTTTTCCCTAAGCTGTTAGGACTCTCCCTGCTCTTACCTCGGCAAGGAAAGCCAAGCTGAGTGGCTAACGGTCTGCTCTCTGTTTATTTGTTTAAAATAAAAGTATTGCCAGAGATTGTTAAAATGAAATAGCTGGATGCTCCCAGGTGAAAAAAGAAATCCACAAGGCTTATTCTACACTCTTGAGTGAGTGAGCAGGAGAGAGAGAGAGAGAGAGAGAGAGAGAGAGAGAGAGAGAGAGAGAAAAGAAGAACGAAGAAAAAAAGAAAAGAACAATCATTGTGTCAAGAAAAGCAGAAGGCCCTGATTCCTGGAAGGAAGCCTCTGTCAGAGAAGCCAAGATCATGTTAGGGGGAGGAATAACATCCAGTGGGGAATATAAAGAAGGGGAAAACGTTGAAGCCAGCAGGGTGGGGAGGCCATGCAAAGGGGTAGCTGAGAAAGAGAAAATTTCTGTCATGTAAACAGAAAAAGAAAGAAAGAAAGAAAGAAAGAAAGAAAGAGAGAGAGAGAGAGAGAAAGAAAGAAAGAAAGAAAGAAAGAAAGAAAGAAAGAAAGAAAGAAAGAGTGGGAGGGAGGGAGGGAGGGAAGGAGGGAGGGGACAGAATTCCCTGAAGTGTGGACATATGTTTGAGATGCTAGAATATTTATAAAAGAACAAACTAGGCTTTAAGCTGCAGTACCATTAACAGGGAATCCTGTCAATTTGGATTATAGTTCCTTTCTATTATATGCTTTCAAAGGACAAAATGGATCCATTTATCATTCCAAATTCAGTGCCTGTGGGTTTCTTTAAGCACAAGAGGCCATTTCATAGACATTCCTTTCCGTTTTGATGGCAGACTTTATTCTTTCTTGGAGTGAAAGGAGGAAACAGCAGATATGAGGTAAGAGGATTCTTTTATCATGACTAGATTTCAGTTCAACCATACTCTTTAATAAATATGTGCTTTTTGTGATAAATGTTTTCAGATTTCTGTGGCCCTTCCTTTATATATAAGAAAATACTAAGACTAAGAGGTTCAGAAATATCCAAACCGCATGATCAAAATCTCAGTTACTGGGTTGGAACTCTTTGAACACACCTGTCTGTTGCCTGTGTATTTCACAAAGTTTTGGCTTTGGACCAGCACCATCTGCACGCCTAGGGAGCACGTGGCACTAAGGAATCTCAAGTCCTGATCAAGACCTCCTGAGTTATAGACCCTGCTAACAGAATCCCCGGCCCCCGTGATTCACAATTCATGTGCATATTCTAGTTGAGTAAACTGTCCTTTGCCCACCACTGCTTCTCCAGCTGCAGGGAATTCCTCTCAAACTACAGCTTTCTTCTACCTATAAAACAGCTGGGGATAATGCCATAGGAAATCTGAGAAACAAATAGAGTTAGACAAGAAACACATAGAGCTACACAAGCTTCAGGGTAGGGAGTTTAGACTATACCCACTTAAAGTAAATTTGATATATGCCAATTATTGCTATCCATGCAGAAAACGAAGGTTAGAAGGATTTAGGTGGAAATGTTCTCTTTGGTGTTACAATGACAGTAGGCAATATTGTCTGTATTTTTCTCTCTTTTTAGTTTTCTTTAAGAAATACTTTTGTTAATTTCAAGATAATTTTTAAAAACCCAGTCTGACCAGTAAAAAGTAATACACAGGAAAGCTGAATTGGTATTAAATCTCCCTAAGGATTCAATAGAATATCACCACTGAGACTTTCTCCAGGACTAATAGGGAGTATAAGACTCTCAAGGTCTCATGCACCTGCATCCTGCAGCCTCTTCTCACTGCCAGAAAGGGGCTCACTCCTCTGACTTCAGGGACAGCTCTCTGTAAGTTTCCAAGGACCTGCTCTTCTCTCCCCCAGTGTGAATATTTAGGATTCATGTCAGTCATAACTCATGTACACTGAAGCTCTGAAAGGCTTTGGGCACTTCAACAGCAACAAAATATATAGACAATGAAAGAATATATTTTATAAGCAGAGGCAAAATCTCCAAATAAACAGACAAGAAACAAAACAAAATCCACTATCAAAGTTGAGCTAAAATGACAAAGAATTTCTAGGTACAAAGATCCCTGTTTGGGGGGATTGGGTGGGGAATGGAAATCATGTTAGAACAGTGAGCACTGCTTAAAAAAGCACACAGCTGCCAGGCATGGGAGCTCACGCCTTTAATCCCAGCACTCAGGAGGGAGAGGGAGGTGGATCTCTGTGATTTCAAGGCCAGCCTGGTCTACATAGTGAGTTCAAGGCCAGCTGGGACTAAAGGGAGACCCTGTCTAAAAAAGACCAAAAGAAAAAGAAGAAAGCGCACAGCTCTGTAGCTGTGGAACCTTGGGTGAGTCACTTGACTGCTCTTCCACCCTATTTCACTATTGACTTTCCAATCCTCATCTTTAATGAGCCTTTTTTAGTTTTTTTGGTTTTTTTTTTTTAATCCACCATGTGGGACTGGGAATCCAACCTGGGTCCTCTGCAAGAGCAATCCGTGCTCTTAACCACTGAGCCATCTCTCCAGCCCCTGAGCCTTTTTAAAATATCATTGTGTTGAGCATTTGTACAAATCATACAATGGTTCCCAGTCAAACCCAATCCCCTCGATGCGCCAACCCCTCATCAGAACTCATGCATTACAACATCCAAGCTAAGCCTTATCCAGTCAAACTCCCAAACCCAGATATCCAGACATCCTTCTGCTCAAATAGATCTCTGCTGGAGTCTAGTCAGCATATCTTGGAATCGTAGGTAAGGCATCCTCTTCCTCACACAACAGTACTTAGTCTTATAGTGGAGGTTCTGGGTCAGCCCCCCACCCATTTCTCTTGCTCCAATTTGAGACCTTCTCATAGTTGCCATGGGTCCTGTGCCAGATGTCAACATTACCACAAGTTACATGTGAAAGCTTACTGTTGACTGTAAGTCACGTCTCTACATTCATATACCAGCCTTACCTCTTGCAATTTTTCTGCTACCTCTTCCACAATGATTTCTAAGCTGTGGGTGGGTGAGCTTTGATATAGGGGTCCCATCCAGGGATACACACTTTGGGGACGCCAATTCTTTGAAGCTTGACTAGTTGTCATCTTCTTTTGCATCACACTCCATTGTGTAAAGAAGCATTACTGATGGGTATTGAGGGGTATGCTTGTTTTCTCTCTGACCCTCATTCTGTGTGTATTGGTTCAATTGCAGATGTGTCACCTAGTAATGGAGATTTTCAGATGTATATGTACTGTGTCTGACTAGTTGTCGGATCTGTGGTGGTCTCCTTATTTTGCAAGTAGTAGCTTTTTTGATGAGTGATGTACGATATGTTTGTCTGTAAATACAAGATTTCATAGTGTATGGTAAGAAATTTCATTTATCTAGTGATATGACCTCGATAGGATTTTCTCTACTGTCTGTGTCTTCTACAGCCCTGTGTGAAGAGCGCAAATACAAGAGTTTCTCTGTTGCAATGGGCATTCCTCCTTTGCACATCAAGGTTTATCTATGTCTTGGGATTCTGATGTGTTTGGATCATCCAGGCACAACTGTCCATTGGTGTCTGTTGAGATTGGCCAATGGCAGATTCGGTTCTAGGAAAAAAAAACCCACATGGCAATGATGGGGTTCACTTCTTCACCTCTTTGTCCTCTTGGCTGGAATGTCAGTCCATCCAAGAAACATAGTGCTACTCCTGTGTTAATTATGGCTACAACAGAGGTATTACCAAGATTTTAGGGTTGTTTGTGTTAATTGATAAATATTAGGTCTTTGTGTTCATCTTGTCAAAAACCACTCAATGTATACAACACCTTAGAGCTTTAGAAATGGGAGTAATTTGGGGTATTATTCAGCTTAGTAGCTCCCAAACTGTGAGTGACAATCACCTGGTATTTAAAAAAACACCAAATTGTCTGTTTATGCTTATCTTTGTCATTATCTGAAGATGAAATAAAGTGTCCCACATGAAACTTCTTTAATTACAATCAGTCATGATTAAATTCACAGAAGCTTGTGAGTCATATCTTGTTATGATTAATAATTAAATGTACCTTTACTATCACAAAAGGCCTTTCTAGAATTTGATATAATTTCAGAAAACATCTAGGCTTATTTCAGTTGATTTCACTTTTCACCTTTGATTGGTAAAACTAAAACTAGTAGAACTCTTCATATATGTTCAACCATGAACTAAATATTTAGACTCAATCAAACCATGAAGAGAAGGCACCTTTTATTATTGTTTGAAGCTGAACTCACCTGATAGGCCCATGCTTTAAACACCTGTCCCAAGCTTGGGGCACTCCATTGAAGGCTATAGACTCATTAAGAGATGAGGCCTTGGCTGGTTTAGCAATTGTTCCCTTTCCTAGTATGGGTCTGTTCCGGGTACCATGCTGTTCATACTTTCATCTCTTCAAAGTTGTTTTCAGATAGTAAAGAACATACTGGCAATCTAAAATAAGGATTCTGCTCCAGTGTAATCTGTGTAATCTGTTACAGTGTAGCACATCATTAAGTTGTTTTTGTCAGGTACTTTGGTCACAGCAACATGTAAGTAACAGGCTATCGTGTCCTTATGTTCTAGTGGCAAAGGGATTTATTGGACAAATTGTTACATGACTGCTTGCTTATATTTGTAAGCAAGCTGGGAATGAAAGTCATAGGGGGAGAAGGTAAGTTCACCAGGGTACATACCTGTTCTAAACTGTCAGAAAATTTTCCCTTAAGAAAGAGAATGTCAAAATATTGATTCCCTTTTCCAACTTTTTTATTTTTAATTATCATGTGATATGTGTGTGGCAGTTTGGTACATGTTTAGATCTCAGAGGACAACTTTGTGTAGTCAGTCCTCTCCCTGAATCTTATAATGGGTCCAAGGATGGAACTCAGGTAATCAGGCTTATGTAACAAGCATTTTACCTGGTGAACCTTCTCTCTTGCCATAAGATGTTCTTAACACTAATCAGGACTTCTGATTAGTGTTAAGAACAATTAATCAAGTGTATCTTCAACCTTATATTTTGTATAAACAGTTCAAGTACTCCTCTGGTCTTACTCTGGGACTTAGCGCTTTAAAATAATCACTTTAAATTCACCTGTATATTCCATTTCATTCTTATTACAAATGGTCATTCCACTTCTTGCCATGCAAGTGTTTCTAAAGATATCAGAATGTCTGATGTGCTGCCATGTAACAGGTAGCACTTCAGCAGAATCCTTCCTTTAAATTTCCAGCATTTTCTTTACTATTGGAAAATAACTTTGAAAAGATGTATGAACAGATTTGTTTTTATTTTTTTAATATTTTATTGTTTTTATTTTATTTTATGTGTATGAGTGTATTGCCTGCATGTAAGTGCACCCATATTGTACAGAACCTATAGAGGTCAGAAGCAGGTGTCAGAGCCCCTGGAACTGGAGTTACACATAGTTGTTGGCCACCATCCAGGTACCAGGAATCGAACCCCAGTCCTCTGTAAGAGAACCTAGTGCTCTTAACTGCTAAGACATCTCTCCAGCCCCAGGTTTGTTTTGCTTAAAAACAAAAAATTCTAAGCCAGGCATGGTGGCACACGCTGTTAATCTAGCACTTGGGAGGTTTGCTAGCACTTGGGAGGCAGAAGCAGGAGGATCTTTGTGAGTTCAAGGCCAGCCTGGTCTACAAAGCAAGTTCCAGGACAGCTGGGGCTACAGGGTGACCCTGTCTCGAAAAGACCAAAAAAAAAAAAAAAATTCTAGCTGGGCATGGTGGTGCATGCCTTTAATCCTGGCACTTGGGAGGCAGAGGCAGGCAGATCTCTGTGAGTTCAAGGCCAGTCTGGTCTACAGAGTGAGTTCCAGGACAGCTGGGACTAAAGGGAGACTCTGTCTCAAAAAGACCAAAAAAAAAAAAAAAATTCTGGTACTTGAAACAAATGTATTACCCTTTAGTGCTCAGGGATCTCTCTTGATTCTCTCTCTCTCTCTCTCTCTCTCTCTCTATATATATATATATATATATAATATATATATATATATATATTTCAAAATATGATTAAAATAGCCCTTCTGTGGGCTTGAAAGCAGGGACTCCACTCACCCAGGCTGACCTGGCTACAGCGGCCACTTAGTGCCAGATATGACAACAGCAAAGACTAAAATTGAGTCCCCAGTATGGCACTATTCTTTGAGCAGACCAGCCTGCAATATGGTGGCAGGTTGACTACATTGGGCCATTTCCATCATGGAGGGGTCAGTGCTTTATCCTTACAGGAATAGACACTTATTCTGGTTGTAAATTTGCCTTTCCTGCATGTGATGCTTCTGTCCAAATTACCATCCAGGCACTTACAGAATGTCTTATCCACTGTCACGCTATTCCATACACCATCACTTCTGACCAGGGAACTCACTTCACAGACCATAGTCGTGGACCTCTTGTGAGGTCACCCTCACCTAAGATTTATATTTTCTTTTGTTTTGTTTTAGTTTACTTATTTTTATTTCATGTGTATGAATGTTTTGCCTGCATGCATAATTAAGGGCATCACATGCATTTAACACTTGTGGAGGCCATAAGAGGGCATAGAATCCCCTGGAACTGGAGTTACAGACTGCTGTTAACTGCTGTATGGGTGCTGGGAACTGAACCTATGTCCACTGAAAGACACCCAGTGCTCTGAATGGCTGAGCCATCTCTCCAGCCCCATCAGCTATGGTTATTGTGAGCTCATACCCTGTTAAGTTCAGAGTTGTCTTATTTTATGAGGTTTTTGAAATCCTCTAATATTTAGGGGAAAGAAAATTCACACATTTAAAAAAGGAAACCAATACTGGCAACATCCATGGTGACACCTTGATGAGCCCTAAGTGAATGCAATCACAGAAACAAGAGTGATGAGGAAGACTCTTCCAGTGTAAATCTCCAGGAATTTATGCAGGAAAGGCTAGACAGAAGCCTTATTCGGTAGTGACTTGATGGGAACCTGAGGAGTCCATTTGATTTGCAGGGAAGATGGTTCTCAGACATTTGCTTACTCAATGATTTATGTTCCATTTTTTTCTCATGGTTTTGGGTTTATTGAACCAGGGCCTTAAACATATTAGGAAAGTATTCTACTATTGAATTATTCTTCCAGGCCCCAAATTGATTTTATTTATTTTAGTGTGCCGAGTATCAAATCTGGGACTTTTACACATGCTAGGCAAGTGATCTACTGAGCTATAAGACCAGACCTTGATCTTTTCATACAGACTCTTATAATGTAGCTCAAGCTAGCCTGACAATCCATTATCCTCCTGTTCTGCTAAGTGCTGGAATATATATATATATATATATATATATATATATACCACACCTGGCCCACCAGAAATTATTTTAGAGAGCTGTTTGGCTGACAGGATTATGGTCTACCAATGGCTTACTTCTTACCATTGTTAAATCTAAGGCAGACTGTCTAGTCTCTGTGATTTGAGAACACCAGTGCCCTTTCTTATTCCTTCTCAAGCCACAATACACAACCAACTGACCTCCACACCAGATGCTGAAACTTCAGTTTCCTTATTTATAAAAATCAAGATAATACTAATTCCTCTGATGTCAGGAGGTTTAAGTGAGGCAATGAATGGAACATAGTTAATTGCAGTGGCTTACACATGGCGAAGATTAAAACTACTGGCCACCATTATCAGTGCTGTCATTGTGGCAGATAAGGAACAGGCCATGTGCATTTCTTACCATGTCTGGCACATTGAAGAGGTCCACAATTTATAGAAGGAACAAATAAAGATGTTAGGAAAGACTGAAGATTTCCACAGTCACAGTTGAGAAGGTTTAGAATTAGTGATAAAATGCTCCTTTTTATCTTCTGGGAATGCTGTCAAAAATCTAGTTAAGCAAGACACACACACACACACACACACACACAAACACACACAAACACACACACAAAGATTACAACACTGAGAAAGATGAAGAATTCACTAGCAATGTCCTTAACAACAGCAAAAGAATTTGTTTATAATTATGGAAAATACCTTCACCTCCAGCATCAGAACACTAGGATCCTGAAGAAAAGTGGAAAAACCTGGATCTAGATAAAAACCCTCAGGTTCTCCAGGATGGGTGTTCAGGGACCTGTCAATTAGAATCCACGTGAGACTAATTTCTGTCAGGCAATGAGATAAACCTTTTACAACCTCCTTTTTAATAGGCAAAATTCCCTTTTCTGTTTCTCCCGGGTTTCATTTCACTTTGTGGACTGTTTGCAGTCTTCTTTCTAGTTCAAGGGAACAAAAGCGAGAGGACAAAATGCAGTATGAGACCTCCAAGTGTCAGCTGGGTAGTGCCAGGACAGCTGGGCCGGCAAGCCTGTGCCCAAGAGGAGACTGGTGTGGCTAGGGAGCATGAGAGCTCAGCCTGGTCTGGTTCCTTTTAAAGCTCCCAGCAAAGGCCTGAGTAATTGCATTCCTTTCCGATGTCTTACATAAAATCAGATTATTAAGTACAGAGACAGTCAACTGTTCTCTGTCCTCCTGGCTGGCTTTTCTAGCATCACCATAGGAACGTCAATAAACATAAAAGTAAATCAACCTCTGAAGAACAAATTCCTCTTCCTCTGCCTGCTTAAACACACACACACACACACACACACACACACACACACACTACTCTGGTTCTGATTGTTGTTTTCTTTTGGCTATATCTATGAGCTATTTGACCCTGTGGTACTAGGACCCAGGAAGGACCACAGTGTGAATTCTATCACCCTTTATTTACAAATACCTTCAGTTATTCATTATCACTGACAGAATTAAGTCCATTTGCTTTGCTAGAGTTCACAGTTCCCCATCATCTCTTTCAAAGTCCTGTTATTCAGTTTTGTCAAACTCCCCTTAAGCTTTGCCAAAGAAGTTTAATTGCCTTTGAAAGTTCATTTATGTTTGACCTTGCCATCTTTGCCCATGACTGCAGCTATTAACTCCATATAAGCAAAGTAGACTTCAAATCCACTTTCAACATGGAATCCAAATTGTCTCCCCATCTCTGTCTCTACTGGACCCAAGCCATCTTCAGGGCCAACCTGGAGGACAGCTGCACCTAACTTGACTTGAGCACCGATATTTCTGCTCCTGCTCTGAAAGCTCAAATACTTACCCATGTAAAACTCAGTAAACCGTTTCTTCTCTGTAAAATCCCTTAGTGCCCTTTCCTGGCATGACTAGTAAATTCAAAGCCACTATGATGCCTGCTGGATCCTGAGTGACCTGGCCCACAACTACCCACAGGAATTCATTTCTCCCAGCTGCAGCTCCAACTCTCCAGACTCCCTAACCTTTTCCCCATCTCTAAAATAAGAACAGCCCTTACCTAGGAATGGCCTTAACATTTTCAAGCTTCCTCTGATTTTATGGATTTGACCTTGCACCTTGTCATTTATATTTCAGCTTAAATGTTCTAAAGAATTTCTAGAGCAGTCTGTCAACCATGCCCCACCCCAACATGCTATAAATGATCTCATTTCTGTTTCTTTACTAGATTAAAAAGCATTTGATATGATCTTGTTTACTCACGTGATGCTTCATTGTCTGATTTTTCCCATTAGAATATAAAAAGGCCAGGCACCATTTCTGATTTTCTCACCACAGAACTCCTAGCACCTGGCTACAGACCTGGCACACAAAAGACAAGCAATGGCAACATTTTTAGATGAATAAATGCACATGCCCCCTATGGTTAAGTTTTGTCACCCATTACTAGGAAACTCCTCTCTCCTCAGCTTTTCCCATACCATCCCAGTCTTGATCTCTTTCTCACTCTTTCCTCCTGAGATCCTTTCCCAAATAAACAACCAGCACATAATTTCTCCATCAAAAGATCTGTATATCTCCACAGCATTGATCACTTTCCTTTCTGTAATACTGGGGAGTTAACTCATGTCTTCATGCATGTTAAGCAAGTGATTTATCACTAAACTACATCCCCTTCTTGATTCATTTTTTAAGTGGTGGTTTGTCCAGCTGATGTATCTCTTTTGTTAACTTAAAGCTCTTCATGGAGTGTTTAATTCATTTTTATAACCTCCCCCACATACATGGTTGTATGTGGGGGAGGTTATAAAATGTGTGTCAGAAGGGCCCAATAAAAGAATGTATAGGAGTGTTTTGTTCCTCATCCCAACAATTGCTCACAGACACAGGCCTGGTCCTATGGCTGGCTCTGTGCTAAATGATGTTTACCTCTTGGCTACTCACTATGTCAAGTTTTATATAGGTGTCTGTATCATTTACTTCAGCCCATATTACGTGTGCAAGTTGCTGAGTGGAGTTTTTTGCAGCTGAGCCATCCTTGTCAGGGTTTCCTATGAGAACCACAGAAAACAGCTTTCTCTACCCACACAGGCCTCCTTTTGATAGCACCAGAATGCTTCACCAAGGATAGTCATCAGTCCCTGGGAACAGGAACAGGGGCAAATTCCTCAGTCTCCTGTCCTTCAGCTGATCTGATCTGGGGGACATTCTAGGTAATTCTCAGGTGGTCCAACTGAACGATCACACAAAGCAGCACCCTTCACATGCCCTTTCTACTGGGTCTTTATCTTCTCTCTTTGTCTCTTCCTCCTTCTTGCTTCCTGGGATTATATCCAAATAAATCTGTAAATAAGTTCCTATCACAGATTCTGCATCATAAAAACTCAAAGTAAGACATTAATTCTTACTTTAAGAACGTCAGATGTTTGTAGAGCTGAATATCTATATGTAAAATATTAAAGGTGAACTTTTTAACCTCACACCATATACAAGAATTCATACGAAACTGACTAAAAATCTAAATATAAGATCACAAACTATGCAACTCTTAGTAGAAAACACAGGGTGAAAAACATCAGAACACTGAGTTTGGCAAGAATTTACTGGCAATAACACCAAAAGCACAGGCAACAGAAGAAAATCAGATAAATCAGAGAATATCAAAAAAAATTTCAAAATGGAAGACTCTTCTCAGGAGAGTGAAAGGGCATCCAGGGAGTGGGAGAGAGGATCTGCAAACCACTTGGGAAATATGAAGCCAATATCTAAAATACAGAGAATGTAATAACCCAACAGTAAATATTCATTTACAAAGAAAGCCTAGATTTATAAGTGTCTGTGAGATTCCAAGCCCTAACTGACAGATCTATAAGGGAACCTTTCTATCTAGGGCTCATGCACCATAGTAGAAGAGGGAGTAGAAGGAGTGCTAATGCATCCCTCAACTGTCAGCAGCAAAGCTCCCTCATGCAACACTGGGTGATTAACACAGAAGGCCACAACTGGCCACAACAGAGAGAATACAACACTGCAGTGTCTATGTCCCTTATAGGAATCCTATATTAAACCTCATCCAGCCAGGACTCAGAGACCATTGCAGAAGAGGGGAGCTAAAGACTGTAAGGGACAATGGTGGTGCATGACCACAAGGAAACAGTGTCTTACAGACTTCTGAAAATTTGCTCATATGAATTTGGAACAATGGTGACAGCATGCACAAGACCCATGCAAATTCAAGCAGACAAAAACTCAGCATAGAACTGGGGAAATAGACAGGAGGCCCCACCTTGGTGGAGGAACTACTGACAGTTGATCATGGCTGGGTGAGAGAGTTAGTCTTCTTTGAGGGAGTGTCTATTGATCTGCTGAACAGGTTCCAGTGGATGAACTCACACAAAGGGATATCTGGGTACCCACACTTGATTCAATAGACCTTAAAATATATGACAAAATGCATGAAATCCTAAGGGTGGGTTATAAGGAGGGGTGCAAATGGGGAAGGAGTTATAAATATTGAATTATTATATAGGACTGGAGAGATGGCTCAGTGGCTAAGAGCACTGACTGCTCTTGCAGATGACCCGGGTTCAATTCCCAGCACCCACATGGCGGCTAAAAACCATCTTTAACTCCAGTTCCAGGGGAATCCGACACCCTCTTCTGACCTCCACAGCATTGCATGACACGGGTGCACCTACCTACATGCAGACAGTACACTCATACACATAAAATAATAAATAAAATAAAAAGAGTTATTACATGAATTCCACAAACTTTCAATAAAAATATATTTTAAAACAAGCAAAAAATTCACTAAATGATTTTCTAAAGAAGATAAACAAATTCCCAATGTACTTAAGAAAAAAAGTTCAGTATCATTCAGCATTTGTGAAACACAAATCAGCATCACGATGAGATACTATTTGAAAATTATGAAAGTAAATAAACAGAAAAAAACAAATGCTGATGAAGAGGTGCAGAAACTGGAACCCTAGTACATCTGATACTGTCTCCATGGAAAACAGTGTTCACAGTGCCTTAAAAACCTGTGGAATTATCATACAACCACAATACTTTTTCTTATAATACACCCAGAATAATTGAGAATAGGATTTCAAACAGATATTTGTATGCTGTGTTCATAGCATTATTCATGAAAGCAAAACACACCCAGTGATCTATCAACAAACAAAATGTAGCACACACATATAATGAAATATTTTTAGCATTAAAAAGGAAGTAAATTCTGACCCATGTTATATTGATGAAATTTGAAAATATCATGCTAAAGTAAACAAGACAATTATGAGGGGTTCTGAGGGTGGTGGCATACCCGTTTAACATCGACACTAGGACCAACAGAGGAGGGTAGATTTCTATGAGATTCAGGCCAGCCTGGACTACATAGCAATTTCCAGGTTAGCTGGGGCTACAAGGAAACCCTGTCTCTAATACTCTCTATCACTCCCCCCAAAAGAAAGTTATAAGGGGTCAAATTTTTATATACGAGGTACTTAGAGTAGTCAGACTCTCTCATCTGATGTAGGTCCTAAGATCCACAAGCCAGATGTGCCTATATATGCCATAGAGGAAAGGGATTCTGTATCAGTAAAGACACAGTGACAGCAAAGAGCCTAAACAGATAGGAAGTGCTAAGTTCACACTGGGCCTTCTCTCCTCTGTCCAATCATACATCTCCATAACTGCCAAATCATCACATCTAAGCATAGTGCATAGGGATTATGGTTTGGGTGTGAAATGCTCCTTGGAGGCTCATATGTTTGAACATTTAGTCCTCAACTGGTGGCCCTGCTTTGGGAGGTTATAGAACCTTAAGGAGATGGGGCCTAGCTAGAGGAAGTGAGTAGTGGAGGGTAGACCTTGAGCTTTACAAATCAGCTTTGCTTATCACTCAGCCTCTGTTTCCTGCTCTGCCAAAGCATGAGGGATCATGAGTCCTAGTCGTAAGTTTCCACCACTATGAAGACACCTACAGCCAAAAAAAAATAAAAAATAAATAAATAAATAAATAAATAAATAAATAAATGGACTAGAGAGATGGCCAGGCAGTTAAGAGCACCAACTGCTCTTGCAGAGGACCCAGGTTCGAATCCCCAGCACCCAAATGGCGGCTGAGAACCATCGGTTACTCCAGTTCCAGAGGAATCTACACCCTCTTCTGTCTTGCCACTCAGCATGGCATACACGGTTGCACAAACTCCACCTGCAGACAGTACATTCATACACATAAAAGTAAATAAAAAAAAAAAAAAAGGCCGGGTATGGTGGGCCGCAAGCCTTTAATCCTAGCACTTGGGAGGCAGAGGCAGGCCGGATCTTTGTTGAGTTCAAGGCCAGCCTGGTCTACGAGCGAAAAATCCAGGACACAGCTGGGGCACAGGGAGACCCTGTCCTCGAAAAGACAAAAAAAAAAAAAAAGACACCTACAGCCATTCTGTTCCCTGAGGGATGGACTGGATATTCTAAATGGGTGTGAAACGCAACTCCAAGTCAATACACTTTGCAATGAAAGGGGAAACATCACAACAGATAAAGAAAAGATCAAGACAATCATACAAAATACTTCGAAAAACATAACTCTACTAAAGCTGAGAAACCTAAAGAATGGATGAATATCTGAAATTCACCAAGCTTAACCAAGAAAGCACTGATGTTTAAACAGACCAAATAAAAAACAGATAAGGAAAGTGGAAATAACCCCAATAAAAAAAGCCTCCCAACTAAAAAAAAAAGCCCAGGCCCAGAATGGCTTCACAAGCAGAATTCCTATAAAACTATTTAAAGAGGTCTTACACCATTACTCAAACTTTTCAGAAAGGATAAGAGAAAGGGAAATATCCCAAATTTGTTCTACGAACAGCATCAACTCAATACCTAACCAGGCAAAGACAAAAAAACAAGAAAGAAAACTTAACCCATATAATTGATGAACACAGATGGCAAAAATTCTCAACAAATATACTTGCAAATCGATACAGACCCACAAAAAAGATCATCCACATGACCAGTTGGGTGGGAATTCATGCCAGAGATGCAGGGATTGGTTCAACATTGTTAAATCAATAAATATCAAAAACACATAAAGGGACTAAAGACAAAAGCCACACAATCATTTCAATTGATGCGAAAACCAGTTTTGCAAAATCCCATCACTTCATGCTTAAGTCTAGATGAGAATTGGTACTGGAGGTGATCATTTCCTCAATGTAATAAAGCCATATACAGAAACCCACAGCCAACATCATCTGAAATGGAAAAAGTTAGAAGCATGTTCCCCTTGAGCAAGGAACAGGCAAGGCTGTCCACTATCACCACTCCTCTTCAATATAGGCTTGAAATGCTCGCTAGGGCAATAAGGCAGAAAGCGAAATTGAAGAGTAACTAATTGGAAAAGAGGAAGTAAAACGATCGCTTTTTGTAGATATATGAATAAGGTTACCTAAGGGATGCTAAAAACTCCACCAAAACTCCTAGAACAATCAAAGTTTTCAGTAAAGTGGCGGGATACAAAAAAACCTAGAAAAATAAAAAAAAAAAAAAAAAGCTTACAACAAAAGCAACCTGGAGAAGGAATATAACAACAATAACCTCAAAAAAAAAAAATACCTAGAATAAACCTAACCAAAGGGCACAAAGACCTCTACAATAAAAATTTTAAAAAAACTCTGAAGAATTGAGCATGCCATCAAAGGATGGAGACCTCCCAGCTCATGGATTGGAAAAATTAATATAGAAAAAATGTCCATCCTACCCAAATTAATATACAGATTCAATACAATCCCAATCAAAATCCCATGACTTTTATCAGAGCTTAGAAAAAAAATCCTTAAATGCAATATGGAAAAAAAAAAAGACCTCGAAGTGCTAAAGCAACCCTGTGAAAGTGCAATACAGGGTATACATTTACCAGACTTTCAAATATAGATACAGAGCTATAGTCATAAAGACAGGACTGGTAACTAGAAAAAAAAAACCATTGACAAATGGAACAAAATTGAAGATCCAAATTGAGCTCATATAACTCAATTTCAGCCACCTCATATTTTGACAAAGGGGCCAAAAAAGCTTAATGGAGGAAAGATAGCATCTCAGCAAATGGTGTTGGCAAAACTGGATCACCATTTGGTAGAAGAACAAAATTAACCTCCCTCACCCTGTACATAAAATCACCTCCAAGTGGATGAAAGAGCTCAATGTGAAGCCTGAAACCCTGAAGGTGATAAAAGAAAAAGTGGCAACAGCCTACAAGACATAGGTTAGGAGGAGACTTTTAAACCAGACGAGCAGCCACACGGAGTAAGGTCAACAGTTGACAGTGGGACCTCATAAAACCAAAAGCTTCCGTGCTGACAGCAAAAGAAACAATCAAGGAGTGAAGAAAACACTCCAAGAGTGGGAGAAATTTTACCATGACACATCTGAACAGAGCATAATGTGCAAGAAATATAAACTACCAAAAAGACAAGAGATAGAAGAAAAATGACCTACTCCAAAAGATGGAGTAAAGACTGAACAGAGTCTTCACCAGGGAGGAATTAAAGAGGTCTGAGAAACATCTTAAAAAGTGTCAGTCATCATTAAATAATTAAGGAAATGCAAATGAATAAAACCATCTTCAGATATCATCTCACTCCAGCTAAATGGCTGCTAGATCAGAGAAACAAAGACACAATCTGGAGGGGGTGTGGGGAAAGGGAGGCACTCTCACTCTGGTGGGAGTGTAAACTGTACAACACTATGGAAAGCAGTGTGGAGAACCCTTAAAAGACGGAAGAAAAAAGGCGGCGAAGATGGCCTAGCGGTTAAGAGCACCGACTGCCTTTCAGAGGACCTGGGTTTCGATCCCCATCATCCACATGTGGCCTGAGAACAGTCTGTAAGCTCCAATTCCTAGAGAACTCCAATTCCAGGGAAATCTGACACCGCTTCTGACCTCCGCGCATTGCACGACAACGGGTGCAAAACTACATGCAGACACGTACCATTCATACACATAAACAAAAATAAATTTTAGAAATATAAAAAAAAGACTCAGATAAGAACTTACCCACCTGACTCAATCATTACCACTCCGGGTAATATACGACCCCAAAGACTCATCTAAACCGCAAAGATATATGCACAAGCCATGTTTATTGCAGCTCTCTTCACATTGTGAGGAGCGGAACCACCCATATACCCCTCAACGATGAGTGGATACAAAATGTGGTACATCTACAAATTGGAGTAACTATTCATTGGTAAAAGAAGCGCAGCATTAATGAACTTTGGCCGGTAAATGGATGGAAGCTTGAAGCCATTATGCTGAGTGAGGATGACCCGATCCAAAAGACAAACTGGAGTGGATTTTCCTTCATTTGTGGATGCAACAAAAACCCAAATCCCCCAGAAGAAAGGCAAGCTTAACGCATTAAAATGTGTGTATCTTTGGTTTATTGAAAGCAACTATGTTGTTAATAATGTGAATCTCTCATGGACTATAGAATCCACCCCAATTATTTTCAGAACTCTGATAATTAACTGTAAATATGGGTTGAGAGTATCCAGATTTTAAAGAATCATAGAAATGTAATGGAGGAAATGTGAATTCCTAGCATAAAAAAACGACTGAGAGAAATTAGCATGGCCAGTTATGACAGAAATACATGACTCTGGGAATGGTTTGGGTGGTGTGGTGTGGGAGGAGGGATACCGGGGAATTAAACCTGTCAATAAACTGAAAATGTATGAAATCATAAAACAACCAGTAAAAAAAGTAAACGATATTGATCCAGACATGAAGATCCCTATTCATACATACATACATACATATATACATACATACAACACAAAACACATACGACACCTTGACCCATACACTGCACACAAAGACTTATACCACAGTACACACACACACAACACAATTTAGATATTATTTTAAAACAGTGGTTTTTTTTTCTTGTCTGTTTTCAGTGTTTTCTGAGATTTTGTTTTCTGAAATAGTTTGCATATACTTATTGTTAAAAAAAAAACTGTGGGGGCTGAGAGATAGCCTAGCGTTTTTTTTATTAGCTGTCTTTGCAGAGGACCAGGGTTGGATCTCCACACACTCACATTGGGCGGCTAAGAACCATCCTGTAACTCAATATCCAGTGAGAGTCCCCAAGTTCCATGGTGGAATCCGAAGACCACATGCTTCTTACCTCCTGGGGCATTGCACGACATGGGTGCATGGGTCAAACCTACATGCAGGACAAGTTCATTCATACACATACAAAAAGTAAATAATTTTAAAAAATTTAAAATTAAAAACAAACAACTGTGAGCCACAAAAAAACAGCTGACTTTAAATCGTGTTTGTCAGGTTTTCTGTCACAATGAGAAGAAAAGTAACCATTATAACAGGTTCCTCTGTTCCTTTGGGTCTTCATTGGTGAAGGCTCCACTTCACAAGTAAACTCATATTAAATAAATCTATGCTTTTCTGTTAATAATCTAATTTATTTTTCTTTATCTCTTTTTTAATTTTTTGAGACAGAGTCTCTCTGTAGCCCCAGCTGGTCTGGAACTTGCTCTGTAGACCAGGCTGGACTTGAATTCACAGAGTTCTGCCTGCCTCTGCCTCCCAAGTGCTAGGATTAAAGGCATGTGCCACCATGGCCAGCTGATTTATTTATATTATAGGTTCCTGAGCCACAAATTTAGTAAAGTTTGAGGAAAGTAAAATTTTCTTCCCTTTTGGTGGCAATGGTTAAAACCTTTATGGATATACTGAAAACAATTGACTTACATATTTTAAGTGAGTGGATCATATGCCAGTCAAATTATATCTCAATAAAGTTGTTAAAGAAAAATGAAGAACCTTATAGCTTTGTTATTTGACAGTTCCTCCACTAAGGCAAATCATCAATGATTTCTGCTACGACTTGTACTGTGTCTGCAAATTCAAATTACTTCTATCTTCCCATTTAAAGAAACTATTCTCTGTCCCATTTCTTTCTTATCCAGACTAAAAATGAATATTTTATATGTCTATGATTGATAAAGTCTCAGTGATGACCCCTGTAATTAAATACTTGATAAACTGTGTGTGTAATTCGAAAAACCCAGGAAACCTGGCAGATGACTACAAAGGCTATATTTTGGTAAGACTCGCAGTAACTACACTAAATACCTTCATGGGCTTTTATTTTTGTTGCCAAAAAGAATAGAAATCATCAGTATCAGAGTTAAATCTCTTTCCAGCAGATGAAGATGGAGACAACAGAGTGTTTTCTCAACACCTTGAGTCACTAGATACAGTAACCTCACGGTGATTGCTTTGTTCTAGACATAAAGCCCTTGGAGGAGGAAGGAGCTCAGAGGTTGAGACAGCAGCAGGGTTGGGGGCGGGGCGGGGGGTAGTCCTGGGTGAGTCACACACCTCTGAGGAATATTTCTGTTTCTGAGATCACATCTAATTCTCCCAGGCCCAACGCCTTCATCAGCATCTTCCCCTACCATGGATATTTTCTGTCACAGAAGGGACCTTGCTCTTAAATCTCAGTACTGATGAGCCTGGACAAGTCATATAATCTCTGAGTTTCTCAGGCTCCACATCCTTACAATGATGACAATTACCTTTTTACAAAGTGTATATCTGTAGTTCTTAACATTCTTGAATATTTCAGTGCCATATACAATCTTAGCTAGGACATATGACATTTTGCATGATAGAGCAAAAAGGTTTAAGAGAATTCACAAACTCTTCAGTAAACGATTGGTTAAGCAAATAACATGTTCATACAATGAATTTCTAAGTAAAATCTTAAAAAAAGATAGTTATAATAGATTTATAATAAATGCCAAGAAACAGTAAGCAGAAAAATAAAGTTGAAGAGCCGATCAATTAGATCTTACTTTAATTCTTACTGTATAAAAGCATTTGCATATATATATATATATATATATATATATAGAGAGAGAGAGAGAGAGAGAGAGAGAGAGAGAGAGAAAGAGAGAGAACCCTTGATTTGTCTGGATTTATTAGATGAGTGTCATATATGTATATGTGGGTGTTGAGGTTTAACGAATGAGTTAAATTTAAGATTAGAATCTATTGCTTAATCTATTACTTTTCTTCTTATAGAACAAGCAACTTTGCATCAAACTACTGTACTAAGGATTTTACATCAGTAACTCAGGAAAGCTGAGGAATTATAGTTATTATTATCATCACTCATTCTACAGATGAAAAGTAAAGCACAGAAAGTGTCATACTCAGCATCACACAGTGTAAAGGACCAGAGCCTCTATGATAACTGACTTCAAATTGTTTTCTCTTTAATCGCCATTTAGCTTCTTAGCTAGCTGCCTTAAATTTATATGCCTATCAGTTATTCTCCTTTGTGGTGAAGCAAGGGGCAGTACTGGGGCCTGAACCTAGAGCCTCATACAGGCAAAGCAAGTGCTCTCCCACTGAGCCACATCCCCAGCCCTTTATCACTAATGACTAATTGGAACAGGATTTTTTTCTCTCATCACTTCAAACATTTCCTATACACACACAGAGGCATGGCAAACACTACCATGATTATAGAAATTGAACAAAGTTCAGTCTCTTGTTCAGAACTTTTTTATACCCCATCAACCTCATTTAAATTCCATCTCCTCCGTTGTGAAATCACACCCTTCCTGTTGTATTCCTCGCAGGAAACAACTTCAAATTATCAGGTTTTTTTTTTTTTAATCGAGTGTCTTGAACATGAAGGAATTATATTGTCAATACAAACTAATAACCTGGGGCCTCTTGATCCAGGCAGACTGCTTTCTTTTTTCCCTTTTCCTCTGTTGGTGTATGAATCTTGGTCTCCTGTGTTTCTGTCCGGGTCAAGTTGCAACTGAAAACATGTGTTACCTATTTCATATGCACATTCTCTGTTCTATGATTAAACTAAAATGCTTACTAAACATCAAAACGAAGGGACATGCTTTTTCTCAGTTATTTTTTCAGAAGGGGCCATATCCATTGCAGAAAGGAGCTCCAGCTTGGCCAGCCGCCTCTGCCCTTTTCTTCTTCCTGAGCCACAGCCGGAAGACATTTCCCATCGTGCTTTTCGCCCAGGTGGTTCATCAGAATCCCCCAGACGACATCCTCTGTGCTTGTTTCCTTCCAGGAAATGTCGAAGCTGATGAAACCAACAGAGCTGTGGATTAAAAGATTTCTATCTACATCAACCAGTGAAAGAGAATAACCCTCCCATCGGAAATTCTTATTAGGGCTTTATGTGAGCAGGAAGAGTGTCTTTTGCATTAGAGCTCCTCTGTAAGTGGTGGTTTGTTTGCTACAGTGGCTTTTTTCACTTGATTTATACGAATTTTTCTTCCACCTGTAGAGACTGGCTTTTAGTAGGCAAAGTCTGAGAATTTGGTCAGGTCAGCTAAATGGTCCATTTTGTTTGGGAAAACAGAGCCTCCACAAGATGAAGGAAAAGCCAAAGAAAACAGCAGCAACAACAAAAACGAGCACTCTGAATTGTTCTGCATAATAAAAAGGCTGGAGTCATCTAAAGGTGTTGAGGCGCGACTCTAAGTGCATATGCGTGCATATATATACATTTATATATATATATATATATATATATGTGTGTGTGTGTGTGTGTGTGTGTGTGTGTGTGTGTGTGAAAACACTGAAGAAAAGAAGGAATTAAGAATATAGCACGTAAAACCTTGCAGAGGGGCTGGAGAGATGGCCTGGCAGTTGGGAGCGCCGACCGCTCTTGCAGAGGACCCAGGTTCGATCCCCAGCACCCACATGGCTAAGAACCGTCTGTAACTCCAATTCCAGGAGAACTCCAGTTCCAGGAGTCTGACACCCTCTTCTGACCTCCGCGGCATTTCACGACACGGGTGCACAGACTTGCATGCAGACAGTACATTCATACACATACAGGAAAAAAAAAAAAAACTTGCAGAGACCTCAGAGGGGCAATTGCTAAGTGGTTGGCAGGCACTAGGATTTTGCAACCTGAATGCCTTAGATTAATTCCTGTGTCATTAGCTTTGCTCTTATCTAAGCCTCCAAGAATAGTTGACAATGATGGTAGGATGGTGAATTTCTTACTACGTGTGGATATGAAGCAACATGACCTTCTTAAACACTAGCTGTAGAGTGAAATTTCCTATCACCTAACCTCAGCTCTCAGTTACTGAGAGACTTTGGGCTAGCTAATTTATTTTTCTGGCTCCCACTATCAGACACCATAAGAAAAGGAATAATACTAAAACCCATCTCCTAGTGCAGTTAGGAGGAATAGCATTAAAAGCAGCAAATAGTATCTGGCACATGGTAAACTTCTGATAATTTCGAATGTCATTATTGTTATTAATTTTATTGCTAGTAAGTGTAGAAGATGACATCGTCAAGTCAGGAATGGTAAGGGCCAAAGCCTTTGGAGCTTGTGCTTTAAAGAAGTCCTTTATGACAAAATACTTATGTACAACTATTAGAACAGAATGGACAATTGTTAGAAAAGAATAATGTTACTTCCTGACAACATGGGTAAATGAAAAAAATTGACAATTCTCAATTCCAGCTGGAATTTTTATGTAGTGACAATTGGAATGAAAATGGATGCAGCCATTGCTATAATATAAATCACAGATGTCTTCCAAAGCCGGCGTGTTAATAGCATCATCCTCAAGGTGATACTATTGGGAACTGGTAGAAAGTAAGATGTGGGACCTAGTAGAAGGTCTGTAAGCCATTGGAGGGCCACCCTTGAAGGAGATTTTGGGTGCTCTCATCTTTTCACCCAGACTTCATCAACCAACAAGCTGTTAGATTTTTCTCTACCACCTTCTCCTTACCATTGCTCTCTGGCACCCCTTCAGAAAACTAAAGGCAACAAGGGTTGCCAGATTATGAACTTTAACTTCCTAAAATAAACCTTTTGTCATTACAAATTGATAATTTCAGAAATGTGTTATAGAGACAAGTTCTGACTAACCCAACCACTTTATAAAACTGCTTAGCTTTTACATATTAGTATTAGAACTTGCTGCAGAGATTTCTCCCAGGGAGGTACCTGTGATGGTTAATCCTGGGTGTCAACTTGATTGAACTAAGGAAAAAATAAGAGAAAAAGGATCTTCGGATTGGACTACCTTAACCCGGATGGCCCACCCCAAATGTGGGCGTTACCTTCTGCCAGCAGGCAGTATAAAAGGCCTTGGCAGAGGGAGCTGGTCCCTTTTTTCCTGTGGCTTGCCCCTCTCTCTCACTGGTGAGTTTGTCTTGCTGCTGTGATCAACTCTTCAGATGCCAGTGTGTACTGAGACCAGCATATCTCCTGGAATCCATCGGGCCTTCAGCACCAGATTGGGACCACTGAGACATCCAGCATTGTGGACTGAGCAGTTCCCTAGATTCTCAGCCTCTCCAGTGTGGCAAGTCTACTGTTGGACTACTTGAGCTCTGTCATGTGAGCAAATCAATAAATTGTACATAGCTATATATTCGTCCTGTTGCTTCTGTTTCTTTAGAGATCCCTGACTAATACAGTAGCCATGCACTTAGAGTCCCACACCACCGCTGCCTCCGGTTCCCCAGTTACCAGGCAAAGCAAGGAGCAGACTCTCCAATCTTAATTTTGAGAAGACTAGTGGGTTTATTAGGCTTGCCTACAAAGTAAATGGAGACAATAGGAGCAATTCTCCTTTCCCAACATGGCTGCCTGGAATTCAGGCATGAATTCTGTGTCCTCCACCCATTGACAAGAGGACCCCTGCCCCCACCTGCTCTGCATGGTGGGCTTTTTATATGCCCTTCACCCCAATGTTACCTGCAGCTTCCCAGCATTTTGTAGGCCTCAGCAGGTATCACAGGAATCTCACTGCGGGCTCAGCTTTGCCCTTAGCCCCTACCTCTAAGTAAACCAGACTCCATCTTTATAGTTCTCAGCTTTTCTGATGATAAGTTCACTACAAAGAAGGTGTATTTTATCCCACATACCTATATGGACCTATAGCTAAGAGCTTTCATTCTTAGGTGTAATCTCAACAGAAATATAGGTATGTGGCTGCAGAAAAGAAAAAAAAAAACTTTATAAGTGTCCTAGTTTGTCTTCCATTGCTGTGACAAAACACTCTGACCGACACCAACTAGGGGAAGAAAGGGTTTATTCAGCTTACATCTCCCAGGTCACAGTTCATCACTTAGAGAGCCCAAGGCAGGAACTCAGGGCAGGAACCTGGAGGCAGGAGCTGAAGCACAGGCCATGGAGGAGTGCTGTTCACTGGCTTGCTCCCCTGGCTCATGCCCAGCCCACCTTCTTATACAGTACACAGCAACCTGCCCAGGGTGGCACCACTCGTGTGGGCTGGGCCCTCCCACATTGCTCAACAATCAAGACAATACTCCACAGACGTGGCCACAGGCCAGTCCAATGGAGCCAATTCCCCAAGGCTCCCTCAACCCAGGTGTGTCAAGTTGACGCTAAAGCTATCCAGCACAATAAGTAAGTTTGTGGTATCAGTAATTATTTTTTGTTTTGTTTTGCTTTGTTTTGCTTTGTTTTAGTTTTAGTTTTTGTTTTTGTTTTTGTTTCGTCTTTTTAAGACAGGGTCTCCCAGTAGCATCAGCTGTCCTGGAACTCACTATGTAAATCAGGCTGGCCTTGAACTCACAGAAAGCCACATGTCTTTGCCTCCCAAGTGCTGGAATTAAAGGCATGCACCACCATGCCCGGCTTGATATCAATTCTAATATCCTGCAAATGAAAACACCCTAAATACTTGCAATAAATAAATAAACAAATAAACAAACAAACTGTATTTTTCTCTCTCTTCTCATTATCACAATTTTTTTTATCTCCATTCTTATTCAGAGATGAATTCATAGGGGAGGAAAAAAAAAAACCTCTGTTCTAACCACAACATGACCTAAAAACAGTGGCATTCTTAAAGTAACTACCAAACTAAATCACATACTACCATTGGTTTGCCACAAGCCAATTATTCCTTTCATAGTTCCTCCAGATTTGAACGGAAAAAGAATGTCTATTTCCCCAGCCGTTCCCAATGCTCTGCAAAGTAGATATTTTCATTTGTTTTCTTTTTTGTTTTGTTTTGTTTTGTTTTTATTTATTTTATTTTATTTATTTTTTTTGTTTTGGTCTTTTTCATACAGGGTCTCCCTGTAGCCCCAGCTATCCTGGAACTCACTCTGTAGACCAAGCTGGCCTTGAACTCATATAGATCAGCCTGCCTCTGCCTCCCAAGTGCTAGGATTAAAGGCATGCACCACCACGACTGGCTTTATTTGTTTTCTTTTATAGTTATCCATTTTACATTAAATGTTGAACTGCACTTGTATTAGTCAATTTTCATTTCTTTTTTTTAATTTTTTAATTTTTTTATTTATTGTTTTACATATTTTTGTACAAAATTATGTTACAAAGCGAATCTAGACCCATGTCCCCCTCCCATCCCCCCACCCCACCAGATTCACCATTTCAGTCAGTTCTTTGATGCAGTCTTTTCTGTTGTTGGCGTTGTTGTTCTTTCCAATATGCATCACTCACAACAAGAAATGTTTACAATTTTTGTGTAAAGAAATGTACTGTTTCTAGGTTTAATTGTATCCTGCCACTTTACTGAAGCTCTTAATTGTTTCTAGGTGTTTTCTGGGTGGAGTTTTTAGTATCCCTTAAGTAAAACAATCATATCTTCCAGCAAAAAGGGATAGTTTGACTTCCTCTTTTCCAATTAGAGCTCCTTTAATTTCCTTTTCTTGCCTTATTGCCCTAGCACATGTTTCAAACACTATATTGAAAAAAGAAGTGGTGACAGGGGACAGCTTTGCTAAGTTCCTACCTTTATTTTTTTTAATTTTATTTTTTATTTATTTATTTCTGTATGTGTATGAATGTACTGTCTGCATGCAGGTTTGTGCACCCGTGTTGTGCAATGCTGCGGAGGTCAGAAGAGGGTGTTGGATTCCCCCGGTACTGGAGTTCTCCTGGAATTAGAGTTTCAGATGGTTCTCGGCTGCCATGTGGGTGCTGGGGATCGAACCCGGGTCCTCTGCAAGAGCGGTTGCTGCTCTTAACTGCTAGGCCATCTCTTCAGCCCCAAGTTCCTACCTTTAAAGGGAATGCTTCTCACTGACTGCTCTTGCAGAGGACCTGGGTTCAATCCCCAGCACCCACATGGCAGTTGAGAACCGTCTGTAGCTCCAATTCCAGGAGAACTCCAGTTCCAGGGGAATCCGACGCCCTCTTCTGACCTCCGCAGCATTGCACGACACAGGTGCACAAACCTACAAGCAGACAGTACATTCATACACATAAAATAAATAAAATAAATAAATAAATAATAAATAAATAAATAAATAAATAAAATTTTTTTAAAAAGGGAATGCCTCTGTTATTTCCCCATTTAGGATGATATTGCTGTGGGTTTCCTGTATATGGCTTTTGATTACATTGAGGAATGATCCCTCCAATCCAATTCCCTCTAGGACTTTAAGCATGAAGGGATGCTGGATTTCGTCAAAGGCTTTTTCCAAGTCAATTGAGATGAATGTGTGGTTTTTGTCTTTCAGTCCATTTAATTTATATGTTTGATGATATTTATTGATTTTCCTATGTTGAACTATCCCTGCATCTCTGGTATGAATCCAACTTGGTCATGATGGAGGATCTTCTCGATGTGTGTCTGTATGCAGTTTGCAAGAATTTTGTTTAGAATTTTTGCATCTGTGTTCATTAATGAGATGGGTCTATAGTTCTCCTTTTTGGTTGTATCTTTTTCTGGGTTTGGTATTAGAGTGATGATGGCTTCATAGAAGGAATTTGGGAGAATTCCCTCTGTATCCTAAACGATTTGAGTAATAATGGTTGTAAGTCTTTTTGAAATGTTTTATAGAATTATGCCATGAAGCCATCTGGGCCTGGGCTTTTTTCAGTTAGGAGGTTTCTTATTACATCTTCAATTTCTTCATATATTGTCAGTCTAAGCTGTCGATCTCTTCTTGTCTGAGCTTTCCTGATTCCCCGGATTCCAGATATTCATCCATTTCTTCTAGGTTTTCAAAACTTAGTAGAGTTATAGGTTTTGAAATTATTCCTGTATGATTGTTCTGGATCTTTTGTCTGTTGTTGTGATATTTCCTCTTTTCATCACAAATTCTTATTGATTTGGAGTTGTTCTTTCTTTCTTTTGGTTTAACTGGCTAGAGGTCTGTCTATCTTCTTTATTCTCTCAAAGAACCAATTTTGGGTTCATTGATTTTCTGTATTGGTTTTCTTTGTTTCTATTTCATTGATTTCTGCTCTATTTTGTTATTTCTTCCTGTCTGCTGCATTTTAGGGTTCATTTTGTTTTGTCTCTCATGTGTTTTTAGCTGCAAGTGTTAGATCTTTCACTTTGTGCTCTTTCTGTATTTTTGTATGTAGGCACTCAAGGCTTAAACTCCCTCTTAGACTGCTTTTAAAGTGTCCCTTAGGTTTTGTTGGGTTGTATTATCATTGTCATTCAGTTCCAGGAATGCTTTTATTTACTTATTTCTTCCTTCACCCATTCATTATTCAGGAGAGTGTTGTTAAGTCTCCATGTGTGCTTGTAGGTTGTAGGGCTTATCCTGTTGTTGATATTGAGCTTTTTTGCACTGTGGTCTGATAGAATGTATGAAATTAT
This sequence comes from Rhizomys pruinosus, assembly GCA_009823505.1. Taxonomy (NCBI): domain Eukaryota; kingdom Metazoa; phylum Chordata; class Mammalia; order Rodentia; family Spalacidae; genus Rhizomys; species Rhizomys pruinosus. Next base: position 1,735,780 of record VZQC01013314.1, on the reverse strand, counting down.
TTCAACTTTTTTGTATTTGTTGAGGTTTTTTCTGTGTCCCAGTCTGTGTTCAATTTTGGAGAATGTTCCATAGGGTTCTGAGTTGAAAGTGTATTCTCTGGTGTTTGGGTGGAATATTCATTAGATGTCTGTGAGGTCCATTTTGGTGCATTGTATCATTCAGTTCAGATGTCTCTCTGTTTATTCTTTGTCCTGTTGAATCTGTCCAAAGGACTTAGTGGGTATTGAAAGTCCCCAACTATTAGTGTGCTGAGGTTAATCTTGTGCCTTGAGTGAGGTCCTGAAGAAGTGTCTTTATAAAGTTTGGTGCACCAAGTTTGGTGCATATATTCATGATTGTGAAGACTTCATGGTCAATTGTTCCTTTGATAAAGATGTAATGGCCCTCTTTGTCTCTTTTTGATTTCTTTTACTTCGAAGTCTATTTTGTCCAATATTAAAATAGCCACACCTGTTTTTCTTTTTTGGTACCATTTGCTTGGAATAATTTTTTTCCATCCTTTCACCTTAAAGTTGGTGCCTATCCTTGAGATTGACATGGGTTTCTTGTAGTACGGCATATATGATGGGTTTTGTTTCCTAATCCCAATCCCAGTCTATGTCTTTTGATTAGGGAGTTTAGTCCATTAGTATTTAAGTTATATTGAAAGATGCATATTGCTCCTTTCACCTTATTATCCATTTGCATTTTTAGTTCTCAGTTTCTACTTCTGCAGTTATATTTTTTATTTTAGTTCTTCTTTCTAGGTGCTTGGGAATGGTTGCTCCTCTCTTCTACCCTTTGAATTGCTTCAAACATTACCTGAAGGGTTAGTTTTTCTGGACATATATTGTCATCATTTCTTTTTATGTCATGGAAAAGTTTTCTCTCTCCCTTCAACTATAATCGACATTTTTTGCTGGGTATAGTAACCTGGGTTGGCCATCCATAGTCCTTTAACACTTGGGAATGCTTTGCTCCAATCTTTCTTGTTTTCATGGTTTCTTGCTGAGAAGTCAGTTGTTAATTTATGATAGTTCATTATATGTGACTTGTTGTTTTTCTCTTTTTGGGGCTTTCAGAATTTTGTCTTTGTTTTGGGATCTAGCATCTTTAACTTATGATATGGCGTAGGGGAGTTTCTTTTCTGATTCTTGTCTGTTTTGAGTCTATGGCTTCTTGTATTTGTATTGGCGTTTGGTCATTTTTTAGTTTGGGGAAATTTTCATCTATTATTCTGTTGAAGATCTGATCAATATATTCTCTTGGGATTCTTCTCCTTCCTTTTATTCCTATATGTGGAGGTTTGATCTTTTCATAAGTGTCCCATATTTCCTGGTTGTTCCACTTTTGTGTATTTTAAAATTTTTCATAATCTTTATTTGAGCTTTTTAGTTGCTCAATGTTGTCTTCCAGGTCTAATATTCTTTTGTTCTCTCTCCCATTCTATTTCTTTTTTTTTTTTTTTTTATTTCTGTATGTGTATGAATGTACTGTCTGCATGCAGGTCTGTGCACCCGTGTCGTGCAATGCCGCGGAGGTCAGAAGAGGGTTCGGATTCCCCTGGAGCTGGAGTTCTTCCTGGAATTTGGAGCTTCAGACGGCTCTCGCCGCCATGTGGGTGCTGGGATCAACCCGGGTCCTCTGTAAGAGCGGTCGGCGTCTTAACCGCTAGGCCATCTCTCCAGCCCTCTCCCATTCTATTTCTGAGGCTGTTTACATTCCTTTCCTCTTGATTGGATGAGTGTTCTATTTTGTTTTTCATTTGGTTGTGTGATTTCTTTAGTATTTCCTCTTCTTTTTGGAGTTTCTCAATCTCTTCTTGGTGCTCCCTACTTTGCTGGTTGGCTTCCTTTTTCAGTGTTTCCACTTCCTTCCAGAGTTTGTCATCCTCTCCCTTTAGTTCTTTCCGAAGTTTGTCATTGTCTCCCTCTAGGTTCTTCTTGAGTTTTTCATTATCTTTCCTTAGATATCTAACTTGTTCTTTATAATCTTTAATTTCTCTGAATAGGTCTGCAGTTGTTCCTCTGAGATCTGTTTCTTGGGTCACCCCCAGGAGGATCCCACTGTAGCAATCTCCTACAGCGTTTGTAGAGCTTGGTGTGGAATTATCCTGCACCTTTCCCATGTTGTCCCTTTGTCGAGTCCCTGGCATTTAGGTTTCCCCTTTTTTGCCTGTATTCTGATGAGAATCACAAATGCCTTTTCACTGTGTTGAAGGCATTGAAGGCTTGATTTGCTTGCCTCCTTCAAATGCTTTTTTTTCCTCCTTGTTTATGGAGTCTTGTCTAGGTTTCAGGCTTTCAATTCTGTTTATATATTGGACGTCTAATTCACTCTTCCCTTTCTGTTCTGAAGGTTCTCTAAAAAATCCACTTGGGGGGCTGGAGAGATGCCTAGCGGTTAAGAGCGCCGACCGCTCTTACAGAGGACCTGGTGTTCGATTCCCCAGCACCCACATGGCAGCTGGAGAAACCCTCTTGAAGCTCCAATTCCAGGAGAACTCCAGTTCCAGGGGAATCCGAGACCCTCTTCTGACCTCCGCGGCGTTGCACGACACGGGTGCACAGACCTTGCATGCAGGACAGTACATTCATACAACATACACAGAAAATAAATAAAAAAAATTAATAAAAAAAAATTAAAAAAAAAAAATCCACTTGGACACTCTCTCAGAAATTCCAGTTTGGGCCGGGGGGTGGGGTAAAGCCCCAGTATTCTGTGCTTCAGGTGGTCCTGGCAAGTACCTGATCTAACCACTGCACACTCAAGTCTCATAGTGGCAACAGGCCCACTTTTAATACCAGCTACAAGGGCAACTCTGCCCCAACAGCCACACCAGACAAGGATTTAACAGGCCCACCTTTAATCCCAGCTAGCAGGGCGACTCCACCCAGCCAGCCTCAAAAAACAAAGATTTAGTATCCAACCAATGAATCAATCAACCAACAACCCAGGAGTAGATCTGTCCTAAAATCTGCCTGGCTGGGGGTGGAGAGATGGCCTAGCGGTTAAGAGCGCCGACCGCTCTTGCAGAGGACCCGGGTTCGATCCCCAGCACCCACATGGCGGCCGAGAGCCGTCTGAAACTCCAATTCCAGAGAACTCCAGTTCCAGGGGAATCCGAGACCCTCTTCTGACCTTCCGCGGCGTTGCACGACACGGGTGCACAGACCTGCATCAGACAGTACATTGATTACAACATAACC
>VZQC01013314.1:1673415-1720670 GCA_009823505.1 Rhizomys pruinosus | reverse complement strand
CTCATCTTACCGCAGAGATACATACACAGCCATGTTTATTGCAGCTCTCTTCACAATAGCAAGGAGCTGGAACCAACCCGAATGCCCCTCAACTGATGAGTGGATAGAGAAAATGTGGTACATCTACACAATGGAGTTTGATGCAGCAGTAAAGAAAGATGATGGCTGGACGTGGTGGTACACGACTTTAATCCTAGCACTTGGGAGGCAGAGGCAGGCGGATCTTTGTGAGTTCAAGGCCAACCTGGTCTACAGAGTGAGTTCCAGGACAGCTGGGGCTACAGGGAGACCCTGTCTCGAAAAGACAAAAAAAAAAAAAATGACATCATGAGCTTTGCAGGTAAATGGCTGGAACTAGAAGATATCATGCTTAGTAAAGTAGCACAGTCCCAGAAAAACAAACAAAGAATGGTATCCCTCATCTGTGGATGCTAGCACCTAATTGTATGGCAAACTGAGCAATGTCAATGTGATTTGAAAACAACTGTGCTCTTATATTGTGAATCCCTTAAAATATAATAAATAAAAATTTTTAAAAAGTATATTTCTGCAAGATATATATATAGGTGTGTATTTTGGAGTAGCTATACTAGGACAGTAGAATTACGATAATTTTATTTTTTCTTTTTAAAATTTAATCTGAGGCTAGTTCATCACCTAAAGTAACTACAATCGAGTATTTTTAAGATGATGTTCCAGAGAGAAGACTCATTCTTTAATCCAGGGCATCATATTAGTTGTATGTGAACTCAGGATAGTTATCACCTTTCAGATTATATTTTGGGAATACCTACCTTTTAATGGACTACTAGCACTTGTAAGATTATTTTAAGGGCATTTTTCTTGATGGTTAACCCAGAGCCTCTCTGAGTGAATTATACCATTCTTTAAATATTATTTAGCTGTAAGAGACTTATATATGTTTGTCATGACATAGGAACATGCAAATTTTACATTGATTTAGCTAATAGGAAAACAAAGTATAATGAAATATAGCTATGATCACATAATATGATCATAAATATAGGCATATATACATATATATGGGAATACATATATATATGAATAACACAGAAAAGAAATATGCCAGATTACTGAGTAGAAGGAAGTCATTTGGATAACATTTTCTTTTTATTATTTTATTTTTAAATACTTTCAGTAAGTATCCATTATATATAATAGATAATCATGAACTTCAGTCTTTAGAAAACCAAGAACATAAAGTATAAACCAAAAGAAGTCAGCATTTTAATTGTGTACTCCAAGCGTAAAGGGGATTGCTTTCTTCTGTTTTCCATTTCCTTCTCCCTAGGGGTAGCAGAAAGATCAGTCTAAATTCTAGTCCCCAGTTCCTCAAAGCCATTTGAGTAGCTGATAGTTAAGGTCTTGGTGTTTGTACAAAGGGCATAAGCATTGAGAAGCTTTGAGACTCCTCAAAGAGACCATTTGATTTACTTTTAAATATAGTTTACTTCAGAAATTTTATTAAAACTATTATGTTTATTGCACTTCTTATTTGAGACCAATAGCAATAATTCTGTTTAGGAACCGCATACACCATCTGATAACTTGTCTGTCCTCAGAGCAACCTGGGAACTTTCAAAATAGCTTCTGAGTTCTTAAGAGATTGAGTAGAAAGAGGATAGAGGCATGCTCTGATTTGTTTTAAGAACTATCTGAACTAGGCTAACAAACATCATCCACCGGTGAATAGCCATTCTGATTTTCCAGAGTCTGTCTTGACTGTGGCACAAAAAAGTCTCACAATCCAGAACATTCCTTAGTCTTGGGCACTAGGACTCTTGCTCATCTTAACTCATCTGTTTTGGATTCTTAACTAGGACATATATTTGAACCCCCCTTAGTAATGGACAGAGAAATGAAAATTGGAAAGAATGATGTGCATACATTTGAAGTATATAAATCATCTTGTGGAGTGTTGAAACCATCACAACCATCATATCTGAAAAAGGAAAACCACTTAGCTTTTCTAATTTCTGGAAAATTTCTCCCTGCCAATGGGGATTTTATTTAAGAGACAATAGTAAGGTGCCTTAGCTGTTGTAACTCCTCAGTAAAATGCTTCATAGAATGGAAAAACCCAAAACTGCATCTGAAATGTAGGTACAATATCCAAGCATTACTGATATTATTCTCTCTTTTTCCCTTTCAGCTTTCCACTGTTGAAAGAGTAAAACCAGAAATGAACACAGCAGGGGCTCCTTCCAGGATTAGTGTTGGATGTTTATTTCACATGTTTCAATTGGAATAGGGTACAGCCTACTTCTGGGACAATGTTGCCTTCTTTATCCTTTGTTGAACCTTGTCCAGTTGGGGATATGAAACAAGGAGCTCTGGAGACCCACACTGGGATGAGGAACATTTGTTACTATAGAGTGGGGTAAAAACTGACCAAACAAATATTTTTCAGTTCTTGTTTCAGACAAGGTTACATTATTTTCCCAATAAAAAGAAAAGTTATGTTTACTTTTCTCAGCTCTGTTAAAGAGAAGGAATTCATACTGAAGTTCTATTTTTATTTATTTATTTATTTTTGGTCTTTTTCGAGACAGGGTCTCCCTGTAGCCCCAGCTGGCCTGGAACTCACTCCGTAGACCAGGCTGGCCTTGAACTCACAGAGATCCGCCTGCCTCTGCCTCCCAAGTGCTAGGACATACTGAAGTTCTAAAAGACACCATTTTGTAACAAGTTGTCTCGACTTTTACCACCATTATGGAACCTTGAGTAAAGTTGACTTGTAAGTTTTTGATGATCTTGGCTATGCTATCCAGCACTTTATTTCCTTTAAAAACAGGCTTCTTAACTGGGGTCAGAGAACAGTTTAATTGCTAAATGAGCCTGTCATCCCAGCCACACAAAGACAAAGCAAGGGCCAGTGATACTTTGGAAACCCTGAGAAGGCTAGTATGTGGATGTGGTCAGCTGGCAGGACTGGGCAGTGGCTTTCACCCTGGCTCTCAGAGAAAACTGTTTGCATTCAAATACAGGCTTATTTTTTCGTATTGTTTCTATAACCACAGGCAAGATATTTTAACTTGAAGTTAGTCCTTATCTGTAATAAGAAGTAATGACACTGACTCCCTAGAGCTTTTGTGTGTCTAAAATGAAAAGATCAGAGAACTTGCCTGGTGTGGGGAGTGAGAGATATACGTGTTCGTGTTCAGCCAGCACAAGGTGGTGATGTGATGATGTGATAATGTAAGTCTCTTCTTCCTTCTCCGTGTTCGAGTCACATAGGGTGGACTACTTTCTAGAACAGACCACAGAATTGCTTGCAAACATAAGCTTTTGCAGAGGCCTGTTCATCTTCAGGAAAAGGTAACCCTCCAACCTTACTAACTCCATCATTTTTCCCTGCTCATCAGAGATGTCTTCCTTACTTCCCTAAACATCAGTCTGGTCTTAAAGTCTTCCTGAATTTTGCCTTTATTGGTGGAAAATGTCATATAAAAGTATGACTTAGCAAATGATCATTTTATTGTCAAAATCATTAGTGTTAAAAATCTTAACATCATAAATCAAATAAATGTGGGAGGGATGTAGCTCTCCAAAATAATGGTGTTTGTAGCCATTGTATGCAGCCACTTCTCTCTGCCCATAACCAGGTCACAGCAGAATGTGACATTCAGTGGTTGCCAGATTTCAGTAATTGTATTAACTTCATGGCTTTTGTCACACTGACATAATATCCACACTACCATTATAATTTTCTAAAGTTGTTTCACTTTTTGTTTAAACTGTGTTGAGAAAATAATAAATCATAAGTATTAATGGGAACTAGTTTTATAGATCAGAAAACAGAACCTAAGAAAGAAGGGACTTATGCAGCCTCACACCAAGCATCTATTAATGATGTATCTATGGCCACAGTTCAGACCTTTCTCCAGAGCAGGGATTCTGTTCAGTATTTTCCATTGTCTTTTGTGAGTTCCATTCTAGACATGGGTTGTTCTAGTTGTGCTGACAAATTTTGATATATCTGACAGAACTCCCTGCACTTATTTTTGAGCTCTCATAAAATTGACTAAGGAACAGACTTGGTGGTATCTATTTCTAACAGTAAGATAAAGCTCTAATCTAAAGGAACAATTTGAATTTCAGGAACTTGGACAAGATTTTCCATTTATGCAGTATCTTATGACTTATTTACTAACAAATAAAACATTAAAATTAATCAGAAATAAACTTGTTCATTGCAGTAATAGAATTATAATAGCGAAACTGCCTTTTTAAATAAATAGTATTATGGAGATTAATTAATGTGCCATGTAATTAAAACATTTAATTCAATGCTTTTAGTATCTATATAGGGCTGTTATATTAGTCATCTTTCCATTGCTATAAAAAAAAAAGCCTGAAATAACTAACCATAAGAAATAAAAAGCTTAGCCCGGCATGGTGGCGCACGCCTTTAATCCTAGCACTTGGGAGGCAGAGGCCGGCGGATCTTTGTGAGTTCAAGGCCAGCCTGATCTACAGAGTGAGTTCCAGGACAGCTGGGACTACAGGGAGACCCTGTCTCGAAAAGACAAAAAATAAATAAATAAATAAATAAAAAAATAAATAAATAAATAAAAAGCTTATTTTGATTCACAGTTCTGGAGATTCTAGTCAAATACTGAGTAGTCCCATAGTTCTGAGCCACTGATGGGGGTAAATGCTTCAGGGCAGAAACAAATTCAATCATCACAGGAGCCAGGAAACAATGTAAAGCATGAAAGAGCTGGGTTCCGCCAGCCCCTTCAGCAGCATACCCCCCAATAACCCAAGGATGTCCTGTCAGACTCCACCTCAAAAAAAGTTTCACATCTCCCAATAGTTCCACACTGTTAACTAAATCTTTAATGCAGAGACCTTAAGGAGAATAGTCTATGTCCAAACTATAGCACTTGTGCAATCATCATCCAGATATAATTTTAAAGAACATCTCTTTCTTTTAAGAGCAACATCTCATGTCCATTTTCTACTCCATTTTTGTTCTCTTCACTCTCGCTCCTTCACAGCCTAACAAGTGCTAATCTATGTTTGTCTCTGTACATTTTTCTCTTCTGGACATTTCATATACAGAAAATTATACATACAATATTTAATGGCTGGCTTTTTTAGCTTTGCATAATGTGTTTAGGGTTCATCATGTCATAGCATGTGCTCATACTTCACTCTTTGGTATGGCTGAATAATGTTCCCTCATATAAATATCCCACAGTTTCTTACTTGCTCATGGGTTGATGGGTATTTGGGCATTTTCCACTCTATGGGCTACTAGGTATAACTAACACTGATGTGAACATTTAGATAAAAGTTTTCTGTGGATGTGTTTTTTCATTTCTTACGGGTACATATGCCCAGGCATGAAATCACTGAGCCATATGGCAATTTTATAGAAAAGAAGTCCTTTGTCTGTCTCCTAGCAACAGTTTTATGTAGCTCCCTCCATTATGCTGAATAATTTCTTCTTTTCAGGTAATCTTGTTGGAAATATTTCTTAGCTCATGGGGTCTGTCCTGGCTAGGGAGTGAGTGGCTGAGCAGTAACCTTACTTTTACCAATCAGATGTGTTCTGGGAATTTGACTTTGAGTCAGAACACATTAATTCCTGCCCATTTATTTGCTAGCATCTGTATCCTTGATGAACACATAAACTTGAACTTTCTTTCTTTCTCTTTCTTTCTTTCTTTCTTTCTTTCTTTCTTTCTTTCTTTCTTTCTTTCTTTCTTTCTTTCTTTTCCTTCCTTCCTTCCTTCCTTCCTTTCTTTCTTTCTCTTTCTCTCTCTCTCTCTCTTTCTTTCTTTCTCTCTTTCTTTCTTTTTGGTCTTTTTGATATAGTATTTCCCTGTAGGCCCAGCTGGCCTAGAACTCATTATATAGACCAGGCTGGCCTTGAACTCACAAAGATCTGCCTGCCACTACCTCCTGAGTTCTGGGATTAAAGGCATTTGCCACCACACCTGGCTGAACTTTTTATTAAGGATTGAGTCATACTATGTCTTTCCAATAAGCTCTCTGATCTCATTCACTGTAAACATTAAAAGATGGCTTTGATACTTGCACCCACCTTTCACTGCATTTTGAACATTTTCTTTGGATGAATAAAAGCATGTTCTTACGTATTTTCCCAAATTGGTCTTTCTGTTGGTGTTGTGATTTGATGTTAAATCTTCTTTTCCCAGCCCAACATCCAAGAAGGAAAAGGAAAATGCTCTCCATTGTAACGCTCAATCTCTTGAAACAGGAACAATTTCAAAAACTTGACCTGTGCCCCTAATGTATATGCCACATGCATTAGCGATACACTTCTTTCTTGGTCAAATATTATGAAAGTCTGTTGCATCAGTATGGTTCCTATACTTTCACATATGTAAAAAGCATGCATTTAAAGCAAGCTAGTGGCTTGCCTTTATCCCACACTAAATCCCTACAGAAGGGGTTTTTCAGACACAGATGAAGCCCGAAGATTTTTCTTTTCAGCTAGAAAAATAATCTGACTATGGTGATTAAAAAAAAATTTACTTAAACTATGACCAAAGGGAAAGGAAATGTCAAAGGAAAAGAGAGGGCCTGTGGTTTTAAGAAGGGAGATCAGGGAATAAGGGGCCCAAGTAGAGGAGGCCTAGAACTGGAACTGCACAGGAAGCATGGTGCTTTGCAGCTGTTTCCTAAAATGGTGCAGCAGAGACGATTCTTTATAGGAGTAGATTAGATAAAAGTTAGACTTGGTCATTCTTGCCCTGCCTGACCTCTTTCCTCTTTCTGTACCTTTGCACTGGATTTGAGGCAGACTTTGTTCCTACTGCGTCATTCTTACCATTCCTATTCACAGGTCGTTCCTTCTCTTGTTCTCTTTGGTCTAGATACGTCCCCTCTGCTTGGACACCACTCCTACATCTTCCTGTGATTCACAGGTCAACCTAAGTGTATTTTCTCCAATGACTTCTAGATTTCAAATGTAATACACACTCTTTCGGAAGAGGTTCACAGTCCCAAAACTACTCTGTCACATTCTATAATAGAAACAATCTACTTTTCATTAACTTCACAGAAAGGAAAAGCAATTTCAGGTTAACCTTCTAGTCCTTTCTTGCCCCAAATACCACTTATATAGAAAATCTGCTAATAGATTCTCAGAAGTGAGTGACTATCATCTTATATTCCCTAATAAGGTGTCTTATTAAAGTTATGTATAAATTTCTGTTCTTACAGCTTGTGAGACATTTTTACATGAATATCACTCAAATAACTTTAATTTATATCAAAATATTCATTATGGAAATACTTTGTTTTGTAAGGAAAACATGTTTAGTAAGGACAAGCTTGCACATGAATGGAGAAAGCATGGCTTGTCCACAGCAGTAATCTAAGTTTACCTCACTCTGATTCTCTGCAAATTACATCCTGTAATCGGTAGATAACTGATAGAAATACAAAATAATTCTTGTTTGTAGAAAATCAAAGAACACCTTCAGGAAAAGTGTTCAAATCACCTCCATCCTCTCCTTTGGATTAATAGAGTCTAATTTTGCATCTATTTTCATTTTCACTTCTATAATTATTGACTCTGCTAAATAAAAAAATTTAACATATACAATTTATATTTAATCATTTTTATATCTATATTAGTCAGCTTTATGCCCACCATAACAAACAGTTGACAGCAATCAAATTGTAGAGCAAATGTTTATTTTGGCTCACAGTTTGGTGACTGACTTGTCCTGCAGCTTTGGGTCTATAGCAGGGCAGCAGCACATCATGGTAGGAGAACTCATTTACTTTCTGCCTGGAAGAGGGAGCAGCAGATTTAGAGTTTCACCCTTCCCTGTAAAGGCAGAATCCAGTGATTTAATGCCTTCTCACCAGGTTACACCTCTTAAAGTTCCCCCATCGTCCAACAGTGCCACAGCCTTACTGGGGACCAAACCTTTACTACATGGACCATTTGGGGAAATTTATGATCTGAAATATAGCAATACGACAGCATGATTTTACCTAGCTTTGAAAATTGTATTTTAACAAGCTTGAATCACATACAATTTCTCAAAGGCTCAAGAGACACTAAGAAAAAGCATGCCCCCCCGCCCCTCCCCAGAGAAGAGTTTGAGGGAAATATATTAGTTAAGGACATAGGAACTCTATTTTGATTCTGAAGGTTCAAGATTAACTGACTCTTTCCCAAAACATTGGGCAAACTATTTAGAATTTTTCTAACTCAGAAGTAATATTACTAGCTGAGCATGGTGGTGCAATGCCTTTAGTCCTAGCACTCAGGAGGTAGAGGCAGGTGGATCATTGTGAGTTCAAGGCCAGCCTGGTCCATGTATTGATTTCCAGGACAGCTGGGGCTACAGGAGACCTTCTCTCAAAAAGACCAAAAATTTGTTTTTTAAAAATTAAAAGATTGGGGCTGGAGAGATGGCCCAGCGGTTAAGAGAACCAACTGCTCTTGCAGAGGACCCGGGTTTGATCCCCAGCACCCACATGAGAAACCGTCTTTAACTCCAGTTCCAGGGGAATCCGATGCCTTCTTCTGACCTCCACGGCATTGCATGACACAGGTGCACAAACCTACATGCAGACAGTACATTCATACACATACATAAATAATTAAGACTATAGTACAATGATCTGGAGGTATCACCCACTCATTTCCAGTAATTAATAACATTCTGCTGCTCTTGTTTCATCTATTTTTCTCATCCTAACTTTCTGTAAGGAGGGCAAAGGAGGAATATAGAAGAGATAATAGATGTTACATTGTGGACATTTTGGTACAGTCAGTCATATGTCACTTAATGACATGATACGTTCTGAAAAATGCATTGCTGGACCATGCCATCAGCCCTGGCTTGTCACAGAGTATCCTCACACAAGCCTGGATGGTCCAGGTCACTTACCTGCCCTGGCCTCAGGCTGCAATCAAGAGAAGCAGGAATCAAACATAAGATGGAGGAGGGCACTTCTAGTGTGATGCAGCAGACTACTTCATTTTTATATTTTCATACAATGAATCTTATATAGCCCAGGATAGTTTGTATGNCCTTCCTTCCTTCCTTCCTTCCTTCCTTCCTTCCTTCCTTCCTTCCTTCCTTCCTTCCTTCCTTCCTTCTTTCCTTCCTCCCTTCCCTCCTTCCTAATTTCAGCAGAAAAAGTTTTATTTTGTTTGCTTGTTTGTTTTGTAATTATTTTATGTTGACTATATCAAAATAATTTTAAATAATTTTGATGCATAATTTCACTTAAGATTTTTTTTTCTACTAGGCACCCAGCTCCACAGGCAAACTGAAAACTACATTTCTTTTTCATACAGTGTTAAGTTACTTAATCATGAATTAATATACCCTTATAGGTCAAGATAGGCACATTTTTGAAGTTTACATATCTTAACAACATCTCCTGGGGGCTTTTCTTAGCTAAATGCAAGGACTTAGCATTTCCCCAAATGTGACACTGATTGCTTTAGAGAGTTAACAAAGCAGACAGTTTTATCATCTCTTCCACTCAGTGGGCAATAGGGCATTGCAAGTAAAGAACTGATTTAACTCATCTTTTGTTCCCTGTCTCCTTGAGGCCAGCTACTGTGAGTGAGTGTCCCTATGGCAGGAGGAAGAAGGATTCCAGGGAGCTCAGCCACATGGTCATTGTGATTTCCAGGATGACAAAGGGACTGCTTTGCAAAATTCTTGTCTGTTGACTGACAGAAAAAAAATAAAAAGAAATGGGTTCATCTTTCTTTCCAGAAATAAATCTCTAAGGTTAACTGGTCAAGTATGGGAACCGAGTTCATTCAAGTACTGGATAATGTGCTGATTATTTAGAATGCTCATAGGCCTCTGTTCTCTGATGGAGCAGAGATTAGCTGTGACTCCTTATGAAGGTCAGGAGGGAAAACTTCTCCCCTCCCCCAGCATGGCATAATCTGCCTGATATTTCCCCTGCTTTTAACCTATTTCTGAAATGTCCTGAATTGACTGAAGCAGGTGAAGGGGGGCAGGGAGGGAGATCTACTTATGGCCCAGTTTGCTGCTTCAGTAGACAGCATATCCATATTTGACAAAATTGAATCATTTACTTAGTAAATATTTTAAGGAGACGTTGTTTTGACCAAGAATTTTCTTAGGAATTGTTTACCTGGAAAACCAAATCACAATCTTTAGGGATACTGCCTGGGTATTATTAATTTTAAAAAGTTCAAATGATTCTAACATGAAAACCATTAGTTAGAGTCAGAAATACCTTGATTTTTTTAATATCATCCCATTTTCTTAAGAACAACTTGGTCTTTCACAAATCACTCCAAATTCAAAAAGTATTTTCTTACCTATAACATAAGGATATACAGCAAGCATTATACTAGGCTTCAATAAATATGGAGAAAAAGGGAAAAGGGGAAACATTTGAAATTACATGTTAATCCTTCTCCATTCCATGGGGCACAGTAGCCTGCAAAGAGTTATAGACGTGACAAATGTCTCATTACCATATTCAAAAGGAATGAATTTAAAATAATTTAGCTTTTTAGATGATTAATTCTGACCAAGCATCTTTTCCTCTTGGCTGAATGAATAATAACAATTAATTTACAGTAAGCAGGTGATTCGAATTCCACTCACACCCAGATTTCCAGGCTAGAACCAATGGGGGATCAGGCCTTATTGGCAGGCTGCCCATTCACCCATGGGATTATTCTTCTTTACAAGCAGGCCCAGCAAAACAAAATGGATTCACATCCAGCTGAGACAATTGTCTTCCTTGCCATGCCCCTTCTGGGAATGTTCCCAGATCTCTGCCACATGTCCACTGTCTCCTTTTGTAATGATACAAGCAACCATTTGTGTGTGCTTTCTCTGTGCCCCTTGATGTGAGCTAATCATTTTGAATATGAATACTGTGCTTCACCCTTAGGAAGCTTTGTGAATGAGATATTATTATCTCCATTTTACAGATGGAGAAACAGACAGTGAGGCTAAAGAAAAGAAAATGCCTGTGGGCTGAATTCGTATTCAACATCTGGATTTGAATCCAAGTCTATCTGGTTCTTAAGCATTGTATTAAATTCCTCCTTGACCTACATGACAGATTAAGTCCCATCTAGATTCTGCCCTTTGTTTTAGCTCAATTTTGGTAGAAAATGTGCTTTGTTACCTCAGAAAACCTAAATTTAATATTTAGATTATGAATAATAGCTGACTCTTTGTAGTGGTTTGAATAAGAATGTCTCCCATTGGCTTAAACATTTGAATGCTTAGTGATATTGCTAGGGAAGGTCCCTTAAGGTGTGGCCTTGCTGCCAGAGGCACATCAGTGCACTGAGGGGCAGGCTTTGAGAGTTCATGCCTTCCTCTCATTTCTCTCTCTGCTCCTTTCTCTGCTTCTTGTTTGCAGTTGGAGATGGGAGCTCTCGGTTTTTGGTTTCTGCTGCTATGCCTGCCATGGCTGCCACTATGAACACTTCTCCCTCTGGAACTGTAAGTCTAAATAAACCTTTCCTTCTGTAACTTGCCTTGGTCATGGTGTAATATCACAGCAGCAGAAAAGTAACTCATTCACACTTACTGAGAAATTACCAGGCACTAAATATTTTATATTTTCCTTGAATCACCTACTCAATTTATTTATAATGCATATATTTATTAATTGGTTTGATTTAGTAATGCTGGAAAACATCAAACTCATGACATTCTGAATGCTAGGCAAGGGCTCTAACATTGACCTACATTCATATATATACATATATATATGTGTGTGTGTGTGTGTGTATATATATATATATATATATATATATATATAATTTACATACACACACACATTCTCTCTCTCTTCCTCCTTTATTTTTCCCATTATGAACTCAAAGCATGAACTCAAAGTAGAAGAGACTATCACCAGATAAAACTAATTAACATTCTTTCATAGAAGGGGGCAAGAGAGGGTGATCAGCCCCTCATTTTAGATTCCAGCCATTCACTCCCTCCTGTGAACCCTCCCTCCAACTGCATGAAATCCTGCTTCAGCCTCACATGGTCCTGGAAGATGCTAGAAACTATACAAGGTGGAAGGATGACTGGTACTGGGGAGCAGGATCTGTTCATGCAGTTCTGGCAGGTCATCATCCATGCTCCAGTGGGATTTTTTAGTGATACAAGCTTCTTTTTGAACCATCCATACAGGACGGTTCAAAGGACCCCTCATTCAAACTCCTGTAAACAACCCTTCATCCATGCTCCTGTGAGGACCCCTCTCCATATGCTTCTTGGGGAGCCCCTCACCCACACTCCCATGAAGAACCTCTCTCACAATGCTCTTGTTAGTAATCATTTGTCTCCTCCTCCTCACTGTTGAGATTACAGGTGTGCACCACCATACTGGCTCTTTCTTCTTACTCTTAAAGATAGTCATGTACATTCAGAGGTTAGGCTGTCTGACAGGATGAGTAAGCAGAAAGGGCATGGTGAGTAGAAATGGAAAAAGAGACCCAGCCATTAAAGGAGAAAGCAGACATGTAGTTGGGATGTCAGACCAGCTCCCACCCACATTTGTAGGAAGAGAGAAGAGAATATTGTTTCATTGTACGATCACTGTGCTTGAAATACTTATAGAATTCCCATGTCAGAGTGAAGGCAACATCAACATGCACCAAGATCTCAAGGATGCTGAAGACTTTGCTGTTGTGGCTGTGAATAAAACACAAAACAACAGTTTTAATGTTCTTATCTAATTATTCTAAAGTGATAGGAAATGTTATTTGAGCTAAACATGCATCAATGTGGTTCAGAAATTTACTGACAATAAGCAGAAAATAAAACACTGCTGAGAAAATGAAAAAAGACATGAAAAACAAATTTATCCTAATTGTCATACATTATAAAATTAAGAATTAGAGAAAATAAGAACTAAATACATTTGTAACATAATCAAATGATAATTTAACTACAAAAAATNTGAAAAAAAAAAAAAAACAAAACAAAACAAAAAAGGGAATAAGGAGGGGAACAATTGTATTAATTCATTTGTTACTTTAATATAGATTTCTTATCCTTAATATATAGAACACATTTTTAAAATTTTATTTATTTACTTATTTTTTACATGTATGAATGTACTGTCTGCATGTAGGTTTGTGCACCTGTGTCCTGCAATGCCGTGGAGGTCAGAAGAGGGTGTTGGATTCCCCTGGAACTGGAATTAAAGATGGTTCTCAGCCGCCATGTGGGTGCTAGGGATCAAACCTCCGTCCTCTGCAAGAGCAGTTAGCACTCTTAACCGCTAGGCTATCTCTCCAGCCCCAGAACACAATTTTAACCCTTTGGAACTAATGTTAAAATTTAAAGCAAAGGTATTTTGTTTTGTTTTCTTAAATATGATAAAGCTAGATTGGCTGGGAAAATGGCTCATCTGGTTAAGTGCCTACCAGGCATGCATGAGGCACTGATGGGTCCTCAATACTCACACAAAAATCTGAGTGCATGAAGTGCATCTGGGACCCTACCATTAGGAGCACTCTGAGACAACTGATGCATGGAAATCATTTTCCAACTACCCTAGAAGATGAGCTCCAGGCTCAATGAAAGACCATCTCTTAAAAAAATAGAGAGTGGCTGAGAAAAATGGAAGACACCCAGCATGAACCTGTGAACTTCACATGAATGCAAAGACAGATGTACAAATTCCCAGCTCCACACCCTGTATATATACTCTGTACAAGCAAGGCCATATCACACACACACACACACACGCACACACATGCATGCACACATGCGCACACGTGGACACACACGCACACACATACTAGTGAAAAGGAGAAAGAGAGAGAGAGCAATAAAACCAAGACAAAATTCTTTCTCATAAGAACAATGAGCAGGATCCTTTTTTTGACTGAAATTTTAAGTATTTGGTTTTCTCCCCAAAAGAATCAAAGCACACTTTTCAAACAAAATTTATTGGAAAGGATATTTATTGGAAAGAAAATTTATAGGAAAAATTCCACAGCATCTTATTGATTAGGAAAAAAAAATAAAAACACAAGCTGTTGATTTGCAATTGCTATGAGACCTTTGCATTTGTGTAGAGGATTCTGAGAATGCAGAGTTGCCTTCAGGTGTCTGAAAGGCATTGACACCCTCAAGGATGTGGTGCTGAAAGAACAGTTCCAACTGAAATATTTTCTACCTACATCAGGACAGGGTGATGAAACATGGAGATCTTCTACACATTAGGAAGAACCCGCAGCTGGTAGCGTCTAAGAGTTTACAATCCAAACGGTCTTGAGCAATAAAATCACTGCTGGAGGTATTGCCATTCCTGGTTTCAAGTTACACTACAGAGCCATAGTTCTGAAAGCAACATGGTGATGGCACAAAAGCAGACGCATTAATAAATGGAATAGAATCGAGGACCCAGACAATAAGTCCACACAGATTATTTTTGGAAAACGTACCCAAAACATACATTGAAGAAAAGATATCACTTTAACAAATGATACTGGGGAAACCGAATATGTGCATGTAGAAGAATGAAACTTGATCCTTATTTCTCACCCTGAGGACAAATGGATTTCAAATACACCAATGATCTCAATGTTAGACCTGAAATTCTGAAACTTCTAGAGACAGAGAAGGAAAATAAATATAGGATATAGGCTCAGATATGGACTTTTTAAAAATAACTTCAGGCCAAGCATGGTGGCGCACACCTTTAATCCTAGTGCTTGGGAGACAGAGGCAGCTGGATCTCTGTGAGTTCAAGGCCAGCTTGTTCTACATAGTGAGTTCCAGGACAGCTAGAGCTACAGGAAGAAGTTGTCTCAAAAAGACCAAATAAATAAATAAGTCTTCAAAAAAATTTTATTATTTTTATTTTACGTGTCTGATTATATTAGCGCCATGTGTGTAAGTGCTCCAATGTTGTACAATGCCTGTGGAGGTTAGAAAAGGGGCATCATATCTCCTGAAACTGGAGTTACAGGTGGTTGTTAGCTGCCATGTGAATGCTTGGAATCAAACCCAAGTCCTCTGCAAGAGAAACTAGTGGTCTTTCCTGCTGAGCCATCTCTTTCCAGCCCCAGGAAAGGACTTTGAAGAAAAAAAAGATTTTATTATGTTTAAAAATGTGTGTATGACTGCTTTGCCTGCATGTATGTAAGCATACCATGTGCATGCTTGGTGCCTGAGGAAGGCAAAAGGGGGTGTCGGATCCCCTGGAACTGGAGTTTAGGAGGGGTGTTAGCCAGCATGTGGGTGCTAGGTTCTGAACCTGGTAAGTGCTAGGAATGGCTGAGCCTTCTCTCCAGACCCATGAATAGTTTTTGAATAGAACTCTTTGCCCAGAAAATGGGACTAACAACAGTTAGATTTTCACAAAATTAAAAAGCTCTGTACTGCAAAGTGAGCTATGACTCAACTGACAAGGTAGCCTACATAATGGGAAAAATCTTTGCCAGCTGTAATCTGATAAAGGATTAGGATCTAGAATATACAAGCAGCTCAAAAAAAGTAAGCATCAAGGAAGCAAACAACTTAATTTATTTATTTATTTTATTATTATTATTATTATTATTTTTTTGTCTTTTCGAGACAGGGTCTTCCTGTAGCCCCAGCTGTCCTGGAATTCACTCTGTAGACCAGGCTGGCTTTGAACTCACAAAGATCTGCCTGCCTCTGCCTCCCAAGTGGTAGGATTAAAGGCGTGCGCCACCACGCCCGGCTACAAACAACCCAATTTAAAAGTAAGATATGGAACTGAAAAGTGTTCTTAGAAGGCCAAAAATATATGATGGATAAGAAATACTTTAGAAAGTATCTACTGCTGCCAGGGGTGGAGCAGCCCTTGAGAGACAGAGGCAGGTAGATTTCTGTGAAACTGAGGCCAGGTTGTTCCGCATATTGAGTATCAGGAGGGCTGGTACTAGGGAGATCCTGTCAAGAAAAGAATAAAATAAACAGATAAAATTGTCCACCACCTTTAGCCACCAGAGAAATGAGATTAACACTACTTTGAAATTTCATTTTACCACAGACAGAATGGCTAAGATTAAGAAAACAAAAGATAGGGGCTGAAGAGATAGCTCAGTGGTTAAGAGCACTGGCTGTTCTTTCAGAGGACCTAGGTTTGAATCCTAGCACCCACATGGTGAGAAACAACCATCTGAAACTCCAGTTCCAGGTGATCTGATCCCTCTTTTGACCTCCATGAGCACTGGAAGTTATGCATTGCACCTACATGCAGGCATTACACTCATAAATATAAAATTAAAATAATAACATTTTTTAAAATAAAACGACAAGACAACAAATGTTGGTAAGCATGTGGAAAATGGAAAACTCTCATGCACTGTTTTTGGGAGCACAACTTCTTAGAGCCATTATGGAAATCAGTGTGATGGCTCCTCCTTCATCCTTCAGTTGTTTTTATTATTATTACAATTGTTATTGTTATTTTGGGGGTTTCTTGTGTTTCATTTTTCTGTGCAAATCTTCACACTAAACTCATGATACTGTGGGCAGAAGCCGGGACCGAGCTCTGTGCTGTGGTGAGATGTGTCAGGGATCAGCTCCCAGCAGCATCTGTAGCTACAGCTAGAAATAACCACTATTGATTTGAAGTTTTATTTAGCCTGATCTACACATTTGTAGTCAATAAGATCTTGCCACATTTTATTAGTGAGGTTGAGAAATCTATTATTTGTTCTTGTTGTTCTGTCACCTCCCTCAATATCAAGCCGTGAAATTTGTGATTTGTTTAAACACCGTGTCAATCATAGTTGAGTTTGCATGTCTAATTAATTTTTTGCTATATATTTTGTTGGATTCTCTTTCTCCTTCTCTCAGGGTACTTACAAATATAAATATGGATCTCCTGAAAAAAATTTTTGAGGTGTAAGTTTTTTCTTTTATTTCTTTTCCCTTTAATTAGTGGACACAGTGCAGAGATTCAGTCAGTACACTGAAACACCTGACTGTGAAACCTAAACAAAAAACCCCACCCGGCTGTTTCCCAAGCAGCTCTGGGAAAACATCAGAGTCAGATGCCAGTTTGACAGATTCACCCTACATTTGTCTCCTCCCTCGCTTCTCTTTCTGCAAGAAGGAAGTTTCATCCCTTGCATTAAACAGGGAAGAATAATAAAAGTGTAGAATTCATCTTTTTCTAAAGGGAACTTAAAGTTGCTGCTACACAGTAAGTACAAGACCGATGTGTGCCCCTGAAAGAGAATCACAAGTTTCATTTTGAAACTTTCTATTTCTCTCCTACTCAATTCTAGAGAATGTCCAAATCCAAATGAAGAGAGATTTTCTGTATCAAACCATCTAATCAATAAATGTCATGTTAAAAAAACAAAAACAAAAACAAAGAAAACAACAAGCTGGGCGTGGCGGCACACGCCTTTAATCCTAGCACTTGGGAGGCAGAGGCAGGCGGAGCTTTGTGAGTTCAAGGCCAGCCTGGTCTACAGAGTGAGTTCCAGGACAGCTGCGCTAAAGGGAGACCCTGTCTCAAAAAGACCCCCCACCAAAAAAAAAAAAAAAGATAATAAAAAAAACCGACAAAAATAAAACCCAAATTGGACTCAGGGGATTATAAGAAAATTTAAAAAAAAGAGGACATAAAGTTGCGAGATAATGAGGAGGTGCGGTAGATCTGGAGAGAGTTAGGGAGAGTTAAGGGGGTTAATATAATCGAAATACATTGTAAGATATTCTTTTCTCTTTTGGGGGGATATGTTTTTGAGACAAGGTCTCCCTGTAGGCCCAGCTGGCCTGGAACTTGTTCTGCGGACCAGGCTGGCCTTGACATCACGGAGATCTACCTGCTTCTGCCTCCTGAGTGCTGGGATTAAAGGCTTGCACCACCACACCTGGCTGTAAGATATTCTTTTTTTTTTTTTTTTAATTTTACAATAAACTTTTGTTTTGAAATTTTATATAATGCTGTGTCGAGGCATTATATAAAATTTCAAAACAATAGTTTATTGTAGATGGTCTCAGGTTGGAGACACTAGAGAATCCAGTATTTCATCATGTTTGAGTACCTCTTGCAGCAGAGTCATGTGGGTAATGTATCTTTCCATACTTGTATCTTGAGCATGTTAAAGCTTCTGATAGCTATTGTTAAACTGCCCTCCAAAAGTGTTACACCCATAAATATACCCAGAAGTGAAGTGTATATTAGGTCAAGGGTTGGGGGCCAGCTATATGACTCAGAAGGTAAAGGTACTTGCTGCCAATCCTGACAACTTGAGTTATTACATGCAGCCCATATTACAGGAGAGAACTGACTCTCCAGGATTGACCTCTGACCTATATGCATACACACACACACACACACACACACACACACACACACGCACACATACACTGTGGCACAAATGCACATGCACACATAAGTACACACCCAAACAATAAATGTAAAACACATTCAAAAGGGGGCTGGAGAGATTGCTTAGCACTTAAGAATACTGCTAAGTTAAGAACAGTTAAGAAGCAGTAGTTCTTGGGCTGGAGAGATGGCCTAGCGGTTAAGAGCGCCGACGGCCCTTACAGAGGACCCGGGTTCGATCCCCAGCACCCACATGGCGGCCGAGAACCATCTGAAACTCCAATTCCAGGAGAACTCCAGTTCCAGGGGAATCCGAGACCCTCTTCTGACCTCCGCGGCATTGCACGACACGGGTGCACAAACTTGCATGTGGACAGTACATTCATACACATACAAAAATAAATAAAATTAATGAAAAGAAATTAAAAAAAAAGAAGCAGTAGCTCTGTAGAGGACCCAGGTTCGATTTCTGGCACCCACATGGCGGCTAACAATAGTCCATAACTCCAGGTGATCCAATCAATGCTCCCTTCTGACCTCTGCGGGCATTGCACAATTTGTGCACACCTATTTACATGCAGACAATATACTCACACACATAAAACAAAAGTAATAAAATAAAGAGAACATTAAAAATAAATATTTTAAAAGATACAGTGATATTTTGGATCACATAATCAAATGTATAACCTTGAAGCAGTGCTCAACCCCATAAGCACTAGACATTTTGACACTTTCTGAATTACCTAGTACTAAGTATTGTGCTTTGGGAAGGTTGTATGTAAAAAGTGGTCCACATATTACTGCATTTTGTATTTCACATTTTGCCTTACCTTCTCCCTTCTTAGTAACTCAAGATCTAGTGAGTCAGAGCTCTGAATTTTCTGTTATACTGTCAAATCATTGGTTTTTCAACAACTGTTGCTCAATTGCACTCCCTGCCCAAAAGAGATCAACTCTGATCTTATGCACAGCCTCCTTTAGAAACTCTCCTGTTATCTGGTGAAAATGTGTGTTCAAATTCTGAATGTACTTCCAATCCACTTTGGGATTTAGCACTCTAGCATCTTAATTTCCACAACTCACTGATGAAAGGACTGGGAATTCATTGCTTCTAGCTGATGATGTTACTACTGTCAAGAGACACTTCATTGAGCAAACCATGGAAGTCTTAAATCATAGAAAGTATCTTCAGACAGTAATGAGAACACAGAAATGTAGGGAAAGGGTAGAAGCGCAAATGCTTGTTACAAATGAAATAAAACCTAGTCACTTGTGGCTATAGATAGTGTTAGCATTGCAAAGCAGGTGAGACCCAATGTGTAATTATTTTCCTGCACGGAATAGAGAAAGTTCTCAATGGTTTTTCAGGGTCCCCCACACTTGGGTACCATCAAATCTTCAGAATTACTATGCAAGTTTTGTGCTCTCCAGTCAAACATGGTTGTTCAGTGCTCTTTAACTACTCACTTCAGCCAGCTTCTGTGAAAATGTTGTGACCTTCTCATATTGCTTGCTTTACGAATGACTTTACTAATCTTTAGCTGTCTTTTCCTCTCTTAACCATATCTATTTATAGTCTAAACACTGTGTATTTGATACCTCTTATCAAGTACTTGGAAGCTCCCATTATACCTTTAATGTTGCCTAGTAGAAAATAAATATGCGATGGGTTGATGATTAGACAAATTATTTTCCTCTGGTCACCCCAGCAGGAGTCTCATCTTATAGTTAAGAGAGAGAGTATTTGGCTGATTAATTTTCCCTCAGTATTTTTATTATTTTAAGACAAAGCAAAAACAATAAAAGTACCCAAGGGGCAGGGAAGTACTGTTCTCTGAATGAACCCCCCCCAAATAATGCTAATTCAAAAGTTCACTGATTTTTTAAATTTTTTTTAATTTTATTTATTTTTGTGTGTGTATGAATGTACTGTCTGCACGCAAGTTTGTGCACCCATGTCGTGCAATGCCGCGGAGGTCAGAAGAGGGTCTAGGATTCCCCTGGAACTGGAGTTCTCCTGGAATTGGAGTTACAGATGGTTCTTAGCCTCCATGTGGGTGCTGGGGATTGAACCCAGGTCCTCTGAAAGAGCAGTCGGTGCTCCTAACCGCTAGGCTATCTCTCCAGCCCCAAGTTTACTGATTTTTTACAAAACATTTCCACATAATTTTCTTGGACATTATTCAATGTCATCGAAGATTTTAAAAAATAAGGAAAAAGAACAAAAATCAACAAACTTTGATTTTTATATTATCGAGTATACTACAATTTGGAATGTTATCGCTCAAGTAAAATTATATCTACCTTCTCCATGGGCAATTTTCATTTATACCTTTTTCTAAATTAAAGGCTTTTCAGGATCCAATATTCCAAATTAATGGCAGGTTTGGTGAGATGGCTCAGCAATTAAGAATGTGTACCATTCTTCATCTATACAGTGGAGTTCTATGCAGCAGTAAAGAAAGATGACATCATGAACTCTGCAGGTAAATGGATGGAGCTAGAAGACATTATGCTAAATGAAGTAACACAGTCCCAGAAAAACAAACGACGAATGGTATCCTTCATCTGTGGATGCTAGCACCAAATACCTAGTAGTGAGGCAAACCGAACAATATTTTCTTTTACCTGAAAGCAACTGTACCATTATAATGTGAATACCCATGGGATCTAGAATTAACCTACCACTTATCTTCAGACTTTGCAATTGTGATATATGGAGGGAGGTTATGTATGCTACTTTAGAGTAATATAAAATTAAAGGGGAAAAATGTGAATTCCAAAAATGATTACCCTCATTAGTGGATGCAAACACTAAATCCCCAGTTGAAAGGCAAGCTGAACAACATTACCATTATATTTCTTTTTATCTGAAATAAAATGTGCTCTTATAATGTGAATCTCTTAATGGGCTCTGGAATTGACTGACCGCTTATTTTCAGACTCTGTAATTACTGTATATGGGTGGAAGGTACATATTCATATCTTAGAGTAATATAAAATTAAAGGGCAAAATGTGAATGCTTAAACATATTTTGGTATTAACATACAATTTATTCTCAGAGGTCATAATCTTGATACATACACGATGGTTGTATAGACATATGTTGGAGCAATACAAAGGAGAGGGAACAACAACAACATAAGGACTGGGTCAAAGAACTGACTGACACAGTTAAATTCTGCCCCAAACAACAAGCCTCTGCAGAGAAAAACTTTGGAAAGACTGAGAGAAAGATGCAAGACTTGTATGGCAGAAGGCATGAACTGGGGTGGGGTGGGGGGCAGGGAGAGGCGAATGTGTCTAAATTGGACTGAAAGAGAATGTATGAAATACCTAAATCATCAATAAAAAAGAAAAAAAAAAAAAAAAGAATGTGTCTTGCAGAGAACTCAAGCTTACTGCCCATGGGACTCAGTGCTTCTGGGATCCTTGGACACCAACTCATATGTACATATCCACACACAGACACACATATGCACATAATTAAAAATAAAATAGAACTTTAAAAAATACTGACTAAAAATCCACATGGTGAAATTAATCATTATATGACTTATAATCCTTTAATTACTTGTGGAATTTATAAGTAAGTATGAGCTTTCAAACCCATGTCAAAATACTAGCCATAGCAATAAATAATGCAGTCAATACTGTCACAACCACAGTTTGGTTTATTACAAGTACAATTGCCAGAGTCTCCATCCAGCTGTCTTTGTACAGAGAATACTATAAACATTTTGTGAATATTCTCTGTCTCTTAAATCATTCAATATTTTTAGTAAGTAAATTGATTTTAGTTAAAGCTAAAATAAAAATAGATATATTTGTATATTAAATGAAAACATTCCCCAGGAAAATAATCCATGGTAATTCCTTAAAATATTTCTATTATTATTATTATTATTAGTAGTAGTAGTAGTAGTAGTAGTAGTATGTATTTTTGAGACACGTTCTCCCTTTTAGTACCAGCTGGCCTGGAGCTCACTCTGTAGACCAGGCTGGCCTTGAACTCACAGAGATCTGCCTGCCTCTGCCTCCGGAGTACTAGGATTAAATTTTACATGTGTGACTGTATTGCCTGCATGTATGTAAGTGCATCTGTGTTGTACATTGCCTGCAGAGGTCAGAATTGGGCATCAGATCCCCTGGAACTGGAGTTTAAGGATGGTTGTTAGCTGCCATGTGGTTCTGGGAACAGAACCTTGACCCTCTGCAAGAGCAGCCAGTGCTCTTAAGCTGCTGAGCCATCTCTCCAGCCCCAGTCATTTTTTTCATAGTACTTAAACTCACACTTTCTATTAAAAACCCTAAATACAGGGCTGGAAAGATGGCCTAGTGGTTAAGAGTGCCAACCGCTCTTGCAGAGGACCCGGGTTCGATCCCCAACACCCACATGGCAGCTGAGAACCGTCTGTAACTCCAATTCCAGGAGAACTCCAGTTCCAGGGGAATCCAAGACCCTCTTCTGACCTCCGCGGCATTGCACGACACGGATGCACAAACCTACATGCAGACAATACATTCATATAAAAATAAATAAATAAATAAATAAATAAATAAATAAAATAAAAATTAAAAAAAAAAAAAACCTAAATACATTGCCAGGTGTGGTGATACACGCCTTTAATCCTAGCACTAGGGAGGCAGAGGCAGAGGCAGAGGCAGGTGGATGTTTGTGAGTTCAAGGCCAGCTTGGTCTACAGAGTGAGTTCCAGGACAGCTGGGGCTACAGGGAGACCCTATCTCAAAAAGACCAAAAAAAAAGCCCTAAATACATCAATAAATGTATGGTTTAATTTTGTTATCCAGTCCATTGTAATATGTTATAATTATTTCTAGAACTTATCAAACAGCTTTCTAACAAAGGACTAACAGTATATTTCACACATTTACATTATTTACGTATTCACACATTTTAATATTGAAATCTATTAATTTCTTATAAGGCTAAATTAAATTTTTTATTAGAAGTCATTCTTCATTTAATGTTTTATTGATTTTTTTGAAGATTTTATGCAGTGTATTTTGATTTTGATCATATTCAGAGCCCCATCCCCTATCTCCACTCCACCTTATCACCCCCCACCTGACTTCATGTCATCTATTACTGTATTTTTTCTTTTTTGGTCTTTTCAAGACAGGGTCTCCCTGTAGCCCCAGCTGTCCTGGAACTCACTCTGTAGATCAGACTGGCCTTGAACTCACAAAGATCCGCCTGCCTCTTTATTTTTAAGGTCTATCAATTCTAATTTGTGCCTGCAAATGCTCATGTGTGTGTGTGTGTGTGTGTGTGTGTGTGTGTGTGTGTATGTGTGTGTGTGTGTGTGTGTGTGTGTATCCATTTTCTGTAGCCTGGTCAACCTACCAGAGTTTTACACTTAAAGAAAACTGACTCTCCCTCTCCTAGGAGCTATCAAATACCAGCAGTTCCTCAGCTAGGGTGAGGTATTCTTACCCACCTGCCTCTCTTCCCCTCCACCCTCTCCATACACATGCTGGGATTTTTGTTTGGTTTGAGCTTGCATGGGTCTTGTGTGTGCTGTTAGAATTTCTGTGAGTTCATATGTGTAACAGCCCTGCCGTCTGAAAAACTGCTTCCTTATAGTTGTCCACCACCTCACTGGCTCATACAATCTTTCCACCCACTCTGCCCCAATGATCTCTGATCCTTGGGAGAAGAGAGTGTGATATAGGAGTCCCATTTAGTGCTGAGTACTCTGAATGTTGACCAGTTGTGGATCTCTGCTTTAATAACCATTTGCTTCAAGAAGAAATATCTCTGATGAAAATCAAGAAATGCATTAATAAATGGATATAACAAGTCATTAGGACTTGGTTTAATACTATGTCCATCTCAGTAGCTTCTCCCTTATGGACTGTGATATCATGAAACTAAAAAGCTTCTGTACAGCAAAGGATACCAACACTCAATTGAAGAGCCACCTTGCATAGTGGGAAAAAAAATCTTACCCAACTACACATTCGACACAGGGTTAGTATGTAGACTATACAGAGAACTCAAAAATAGATATAAAAAAAATTGAAAATTGGGTCAAAAAGCCAGAGATTTCTCAGGAGATGAAACACAAATGTCTGAGAAGTATTTTTTAAATCTTTAACATCTTTACCCATCAGAGAATGTAAATTAAAACTAATTTGAGATTTCATTTTACCCCAGTCAAAATGGCTAAGATCCAAATAAACATACAATGATGAGTTCTGGCAAGAGGGAGTGAAAACTAGTGCAGCCATGTTGGAAATCAATGTGGAGATTCTTCAGAAAGTTAGAAATAGATCTCCCACATGATCCAGCCATACCACTCATGGGCTGTACCCAAAGAATTCTGTATTCTACTACAGAGATACATGTTAATCTATGTTAATTGCTACTATATTCACAATAGCCAGCAAATGGAAACAACATAGATCATAAACTGAAGAATATATAATGGAAGTACAATGCATTGCATTTACACAATGGAATATTACTCAGCTGTTAAGAAAAACTAAATCATGAAATACACAGGTAAATGGATGGAACTGGAATATTTTCATACTAAGTAAGGTTATCTGGAGCCAGAGAGACAAATGTCACATGGTTTTTCTCATAAGTGCATCTTTCCAGTCAGGAAAGCAGTAAGAAGCCATGGGGTGAGGGAGTGCTTCATGGGAAGGGACATAGAATGTAGACATTAAAAATACCTTCGTGAGTTCACATTATACTTTAATGCCAAATAATTCTTAGAAACAAGCTATCATTAAGAAATATTAACTATATCATTAGTCATTGCAAATCAAAGATGAACAGATTTATATATGGCATCTCCAAAGAAAAGCAATATTTCAAAACATTATCTTATTCTCTAATATGGGCATATTTTGATATAATAAAGTTCAAATTCAAATTTGACTATGTATTTGAACTAAGCATACCTTCAAGCAAGAAATATCTAAGAATTACGCGTTTAGAATAAAATGCAGTCTCATAGAGCCGAAGTACATTCATCACTTCGGCTGTGCCTAAGTCTGATTGGTAACCACTAGCTACATAATGTTATATATGTAGCTTTCTACCACTGAGAAGTGAAAATTTTAGAAAATGTTAATGTCAACATGCTTATTGATCACCTATTAGGTCACAGAGATTGGATTCAGGCACTGAAGAAAATAAAGCAAAGTTTATAAAACACAATTACAATTTGGCATGAACCAGCTCATTTCCCCCTCCCTAACATTAGATCCTTTCCCCCATTCCTTTGATAGAAGAACATGAATAGTTTCCGTAATTTCCCCAAATTCACTTAGCCTATAGTAGATCCTAAATTGTGGTTGAGACTTTCTGACTTCCTGACTCCTATTTTTCTTTCAATCAGATCATACATCACATACATATCTTGATATTTCTTAATAAGACATGAAAATTGTAGGTACATGATTAGACTAATTGTGTGCATGTATTTTCCTTCATGTTTTGAATATAAATTATTCAGAAATCTTGGCAACATTGAAGGGATCCTGTTTCCTTACCATTTATCTTAATTAGCTGTAGGAACAGGGCATTCCAGGGTTAGTGTAGACAAGGAGCTACTTATTGACAGAAAATGAACCCAGACAAGAACACTAGGGGAAAAAGCCAGAACAACTGCATTGATGTTTACTGAATGTATATATAACCAAACAATTCTCAATTAAAGAGTTATTCACCATTTTTCTCCAGGGTCCTTGGAACCTACCTTTCATATCCTGGTCTGCTTTTCCACTTAGGATGGAGCCTGAATATGCCCTGGTCTGCGGATCCAGCCAGTTCATCTTTGCATGAGGAAGAGGTCTCCTTCCACAGCCATCTTATTTGAGCACCTTTAAATATTACTTAGTTTAGGCTCAAGGGAACACTAGAATAAAAATTACATCTTAAAACATTACATTTTAAGTTTACTTTCCAGATCCAAAGATATTCTCAGAAAAGTAAAAATTGTTTTTGAACATGGCTACAACATACTGCAGGGTGAGTCAAAAGCCCAGTGTTCTGAAGACACACACTTTGCCTTAGAATTTGCATTGAAAATTGTCTGCCTGCATACATGAACTATGATCACCATTATTTTAGGAGAAAGGTACTTAATGCTATTGTTGCAAGTTTCAGATTTCCAGGAGTGAGGGACTCCCCTACATCATCTCTGGCCAAAGCTTATTCTTGAAAGTGAATAAATTTGAAAAACCATTTTATGAGTGCTGGGACAATGATTAAGTTGATACAGTGCTTAAGCACACCCATGAGGACCTGAGCTCACATTACAAGCATATCCACTAAAAGCTGGTGGTAGTGGAGATACACCTATAATCTCAGTGATGGAAAGGCAGAAAAAAGAGGATCCCAGAGGATTGCTGGTCTAGTCAAAGGCATGATCTCCAGGTTCAGTGAGAGACAGTCTCAAAAAATAAGGGAGAGAGTAATTGAGGAAAATACCCCATATCAACCTGCCCTACAAACACATGCATGCACATATATACACAAACACAGACACGCATACATACACATACCACACCAATACATAACAAATCAATTAGCTAATTAATCATTATTTAATAAGACACCCTTTAAAATCCCAATACTATGATCAGCTTCTAACAATTGAGTCCAGAAAAAGAAGAATGTGAAAGGGTACCGAGAGCACTTGAACTCTATGGAGTGTTTTTTCACTGAAATATGAATAAAATAAGGTGAACATTTATAAATCCTAGCCAGTGAGTCCATGGGAGTTTGCTAAATTACTGCCTGCTTTTCTGTGTTTTTAAACTCAGTGAAAAGGAAGGAAGGGAGGAGAGATAAATAAGCGATCCATTGTTATTTTTACTTTTATCTTTGAAGAGTAAAAAGAAAGAGAATCATTTAACTCAAACAAATAAAATGGGGTTTTTGCAAGGATAATATTGTATCAGTGCAACAGGTTTGTATATGGATGAAAATTATGAGAATTAATTGGAAAAAATAATAGAATAAGCTTATTTTTAAGAAGCAGGAAACATTGTAAACCACTGTGACTGGGAGATGTGGGGTAGGTCCTAATTTTGTATATTGCTTCTTTCCTGCTACTGCCTTTAGCTCAGTTTACTGTCTGGTCCTGACTTGGAGATCTTTATTTCAAATTGAACCTGTGGGTCTGCACCATGGAGACAGGAGCAGGAGAATGGGGAAATAAAGATCTATTTTATCACAGTGCTCAGCAACTACTTGAGCCCTGGTCACCTTCCCACTGCACCCAAAAAACAAATTCTTCATTTAAACTGGGTTTAGAGTATTTGAGAATGATAAAGTCAAACAGACGTGCTCAACAGCACAGAACACTGGAAAGGAAATTCCAACCATTCCCCACTGGGAAGGTGATTCTGTCCTGTCTTATTGGGTAATCATTTGGTGGAAAGCACTTACCTGGAGGACATTTACAAGCCTTCTTTCCACATCTTCATCATAGCCAACCTTACTTCATGAGACTGACTTCATCCTATTTTTATATTTTATTTTAAGTGATATGTCTTCTTTATAGAGTAGGAATATTCTAGTATGGGTCAGCTATTTTCTCCAGGTTCAATAAAATGCCCCAAATACACATTTGGCACATTTTTATGACTATAAAATAACTCATTCATACTTATCAACATTTTAAAAATCGTAGAAATGCATGAAGGAAGGAAATAACGTTACCTATAATCTTACTGGCTTACCCTTTTAATAATACAGTCATTTATATGTATTCTTATAGTTTTTTGTCTACATGAATACATTCATATAAGAATAGGAAGTTTATACAAACACACACACACACACATATAGGTATATTAAAAAATACCTAAATATATTATATATAATAGTAATATATAATATATATATATACTATATATATATTATACACATAATACACAATGGAGAGATCCTGGAAACAAAATCGGTTTTTTAATTTTTTTTTTTTTTTGGTCTTTTCGAGACAGGGTCTCCCTGTAGCCCCAGCTGTCCTGGAACTCACTCTGTAGACCAGGCTGGCCTTGAACTCACAAAGATCCGCCTGCCTATGCCTCCCAAGTGCTAGGATTAAAGGCGTGTGCCACCATGCCCAGCTCTTTTTTTAATTAAAAAAAAAATTTTTTTTTATGTGTATGAATGTACTGTCTGCATGTAGGTCTGTTCACCCGTGTCATGCAATGCTGCGGAGGTCAGAAGACGGTGTCGGATTCCCCTGGAACTGGAGTTCTCCTGGAATTGGAGTTACAGAAGTTCTCAGCCGCCATGTGGGTGCTGGGGATGGAAACCGGGTCCTCTGCAAGAGCAGTAGGTGCTCTCAACCTCTAGGCCATCTCTCCAGCCTGGAAATCTTTATTAATGCATTTTTAATAGTGTATATGCTTGGGTTTTCAGTTACTACTTTGATCACCAACCAAATAGTGAGCTGAAACTCAGTAGCAGCCTATGAGGACAATTTATAAGCTGACTGAAAGCATATGGAAGAGAGCAGATAATTTTAACATCTGTCCCAAACATGATTATAGTGTGTGCCATTTTTCTTTCTCCGCAAAATGCTGCAAAATTTCAGGCATAGAGAGTCAAAGCACGTCACAAACTCTGTATGATATTAACTATATATCTGTACTTGGAAGAAATAAGGGACTAAACTTTGCTTACAGTGCATCAGGAAGAGTGTGAACATTTTGTAAGACATTGCTTTATTCATAGCTAGTGTCTCTAGATGAAAAGAAGTTTTCTAATTTCTGTTGCCAAAAAAAAAGTCCATGTAGGTTCAAACTCTTGTAAACCAAGAAAGGAGAAACCAGAAAATGATTTATGATTGGAAATACTTAAATTTACTGTCAGAATTTTGCATCTGCTTCTGCTGCCTGGAGCTGTCCACTGCCAGCCATGTTAATGGAATGGTCCTCTTCTACCTTACTGTCAACAGGGAGCCCTCAGGCTCCATCTCCTTCAAGCTGTCTGCACATAGAAAACAGGAAACATTTATACTCTGAGCATTGGAAAGAAAAGATTTGGTTATTATAAGGGCCCTTTGATTCTGAGAAATATTCCATAATACACAGCAGAATGTGATGCTGTATGCTTATAGTTGCAGCATTCAGGAGGCTGAGGCAGGAGGGTCACAAGTTCGAAGCCAGCCTGGAATATAGAGCAACATATGGTCTCCCAAAACAAAAAACAAAACAACAATCCCCCCCACACACACACCAAAAAATATTCTAGGATTCTTAGGTGCCTTTGACATCATATAACACTAGACACAGGACTATTTGGGGGAGTAAAGAGAACTTAACAATGAAAATTTCATCCTAAAGCCTAAAGGTGTCAGCACTGTGTTTGAAACAAATCTTAAAGGACCACACATGGTTCTTGATTTTTTTTTTTTTTTTTTTTTTTTTTTTTTTTTTTTNTTTTGGTCCTTTTGAGACAGGGTCTCCCTGGAGCTCTGGCTGTCCTGGAATTTTCTCTGTAGACCAGGCTGGCCTTGAACTCACAAAGATCTGCCTGCCTCTGCCTCCCAAGTGGGTTCTTGGTTGTTGTTTTTGTTTTTTCTTACTGCTTTTTTAAAATTTTTATTTATTTATTTATTTATTTATTTATTTATTTATTTATTTATTTTATTTTTTGTGTTTTCGAGACAGGGTCTCCCTGTAGCTCCAGCTGTCCTGGAATTCACTCTGTAGACCAGGCTGGCCTTGAACTCACAAAGATCTGCCTGCCTTTTTTATGTGTATGAATGTACTGTCTACATGTAGGTTTGTGCACCGTGTCGTGCAATGGCGCAGAGGACAGAAGAGGGTGTCGGATTCCCCTGGAACTGGAGTTAAAGACAGTTCTCCTCTGCTGTGTGGGTGCTGAGGATCGAACCTGGGTCCTCTACAAGAGCAGTCAGCGCTCTTAACCACTAGGCCATCTCTCCAGCCCCGGTTCTTGGTTTTTTATCTGTGCTGGAGAGACTGAGTGGTTGTGCAGCAGGCATATGGTCTTTCAGATGGTGAAAAGCAATAAATGTGATGGAAGCCATGGACTACATTGGGCCCAGGAATGATAGGACCAACAAGAAGATCATCATTTCAGACTATGGACAACTTAAATATATCGGTTGTGTTTAATCTCAATCTCAAAACAGTCATCTGCATCTCAGGACAGCAGCCTTGTGTCCTACTTGCTTGCAATCTGTTACTGCCTTTACTAGAGTTCTTCTTTGGGTTTCATATTTTTCATATGATCCTTAAGTCTAGTTGTATTATGGAATTAAGTTTATAATAATAGCCAAAAACTAGCTCTGCTAAAATTAAACAAGTGGGGTTGGAGAGATTGCTCAGTGGTTGAGCACTTGCTCTGGCAGAAGGCCTGAGATTGGTTCCCAGCATTCACATGGCAGCCCACAACCATCTGTAACTCCAGTTCCAGAGTTACTCTCTGCTAGCCTGAACAGGAACCAGGCACACTCACTGCCCACATATATTCATACAGGCAACACTATAAATATAAAATAAAAAGAAAATCTTTTTTTTTTTTATTAATTTTATTTATTTCTGTATGTGTATGAGTGTACTGTCTGCATGCAAGTTTGTGCACCCGTGTCGTGCAACGCCGCAGAGGTCAGAAGAGGGTATCGGATTCCCCTGGAACTGGAGTTCTCCTGGAATTGGAGTTTCAGACGGTTCTTAGCCGCCATGTGGGTGCTGGGGATCGAACCGGCGTCCTCAGTAAGAGCAGTCGGCACTCTTAACCGCTAGGCTATCTCTCCAGCCCCAAGAAAATCTTTTTTAAAAAGTTAATAAATAAGTTCATTATAGACTCAAAGTAAACTTTAAAATTGGTCTATTTTCCCATGTTTTTTGAGCATAGATCCACAGCTTTAGTGAATAGTAAGGTTTTATGTTCCATCAAGTAAATTCTGTTTTATAAAAATGAAGTGAAATTTCTTTTTACATAGAATACATTCTGTGTTTTGCCTTTCAAAATTGCATCCTGCCTGCCATTGCTGATGACTGAAGCATTCTTGTCTTCTGCTGATCTTTGGGTAATAGAAGATGCCTCTGGAATATATTTCTCTCATTATAATTGGCTATCCTATGGACTTCTGTCACACATTGTCTCCAAGCAAAGCGACATGAGATTTACTGCCATTACAGGAAATGTGAATTTGATCTGATGTGACAAGTTGAAAGCTCTATTCAGCTGCCCATATAGAAATAGTCTGCCGTTTTGGACATCCTTTTGAGTAACCAGCCTCTTGGGTAGTGTAGGTTAGGTTACCTATAGACATACTATTTGTTCTTGTTTGTGATTGTCATGTTCATCTTCTTAAAAGAAAGAGATAGGACAAAATTGTCACATGTGATAAGTTGTTGTTACTATCAGTACTTATCTTGATTTAATGTCTACCCCCAAACAATGCAGGCAACTGGGGTTGTGTTGTTGGCTAACACCTTAATTTTGATCTTCAGGATTATGATTGCTCTGATACTTATGAGGGAGGAGCTCATAAGTATCACCATAGAGTGAGTTTTTAAGAACACAGGTTCTGAATAAACTAGTGGAAGATTTAGATTCCAGTTTGAAACACTAGCTTTGATATTTTGGACAAGGAACTTAGCCTCATTTATTTTCTGTTGGTTAAGAATAGGGCAATAGTAGGGAATGGAGAGTTGACTCAGTGGTTAAGAGCACAGGCTACTTTTGCAGAAGACTTGGCTTTGCATTTCAGAACCCACATGGTGGCTAATAACCATCTGTAACTCCAGTTCCAGGGGATCCAACGGGGTCTTCTGACCTCCCCATTGCACAACATGAGTACACTTACACACATGCAGGCAATACCATTCATACACATAAAATAAAAATAGTAAAAGAATAAAGGAAAAGGAAGATAATAATAATGTCATCAAACTTATGGGTTAATAAATATCCATGATATTCTTAGCACAATGTATTACTCAAAAAATAAAACATTTAATAAATGTGTTAGATGAGTGAGGCAAGCGTAACGGAGAAAGACGTAAGTAAGTGAAATTAGACACTTGCCTAAGGCCACATACTTGCAGAACTTAAGTCAGAACAGCCATTCCTATTTCAGTCTTTTTATATAAAGAGACTGCTTTGCTTTCTTAATTAAACACATCTGTGTATATGCAGCAGTTGACTTTCAAATGTGATGTTTTGTCAACAAATGTAATTACTGGACATGCACATTGCGTCGGGCAGAGTAGTGAGGCAACAGACCTATAATAAGAGGTCTTCCCTACAACTACACAGTCGGCTTTGTATGTTCAGCACCAGCACACATGAGCACATACAAGGAAGCATACATATCAGAATATGACCTCTCTCAAAGGAATTTATATCCTCTTTGTATATGAATTGCTTCAAGTTATGGATCTGTCAAAAGGTAGACACTTACTCAGAAACTCTTCTTCTTTGTGTATGAAAAGAACAAATCATATTTGACCTGTAGAGTTATTACAATTAATAAACATATTGCATGGAATGTCTTTAGCACAGAGCCTGACATTATAAATTCCTAACTCACGCTCGCTAATTAACTTATTTCTTAAATAGCTCTATAACTATCTGCTCTATCATTTCTTTTTGTTCATTTATTTCTTCACAGTAGAACTATGTTACACAGAGGATCTGAACCACTGCTGGATACAAAGCAAGGTTCTGAAGCTGAAGACAGTAACAGCCATGGAAAAGTCAAAGGAAAACAACTTATACAAAGATGGAGAGAATGACGTAGGCTATCCATTTTTACATGAAATTCTGGCGTCATCAATGATCAACAATTTTTTTTTTTTGGTATTTTTGAGAGAGGGTTTCCCTGTAGCCCCAGCTGTCCTGGAACTCACTCTGTAGACCAGGCTGGCCTTGATCTCACAAAGATCTGCCTGCCTCTGCCTCCTGAGTGCTAAGATTAAAGGCGTGTGCCACCACACCCGGCAAATAATCAACAATTGTTAAAAAGGATCAGGTGCTCAGAGGAACATCGTTTTCATGGCACGTCAGTCATTTAGCCAGTATCTTTCTCTTCT
This sequence comes from Rhizomys pruinosus, assembly GCA_009823505.1. Classification (NCBI taxonomy): domain Eukaryota; kingdom Metazoa; phylum Chordata; class Mammalia; order Rodentia; family Spalacidae; genus Rhizomys; species Rhizomys pruinosus. Next base: position 1,687,276 of record VZQC01013314.1, on the reverse strand, counting down.
CTTGGATAGATATAACTTAGGTCAACACACCTGTCTTTGTTCTGAACTTGGGCCAACTTTCATTCCTCAAATCCTTGTCCTTAGTGCTACAGTTCTCTGAGTTATGTTGCAATATGAAAATGGGGTTCAGAGTATGGGTTCATCAAATTCAGTGCAGATACCATCAAAGACTTTGTCTCTGTACACAGAGAAGCCTGCATCATGCTTATAAACATTGAGTTAATACACATGGAACAGTTACAATGGCTTCATAAATGCCTCCCTCAGTGTTGTTATCATCTTTTTATTTAAAAGATCTTATGGCCCCGCTTGGTGGCACACGCCTTTAATCCTAGCACTTGGGAAGCAGAGGCAGGGGGATCTTTGTGAGTTCAAGGCCAGCTTGGTCTACAGAGCAAATTCCAGGACAGCTGAGGCTACAGGGAGACCCTGTCTCGGAAAGACCAAAAAATAAAAATAAAATAAAAGATTTTATAGACTATCTGTCATACACCTAGATATGTGCATTGCATGAAATATGCAAGAGTGCACCAAGCAAACCAAACTTCTGCCTTGTGGCACTTAATGAGGTGGGATGAAAGGAGTCTGGAGAATAGTTTGGCATGTAGAGTCAAACAGCAAATGCAAAATCCTCTTAATACATTGACCATCAAACAACAAACTCCTAGATGGATGGCTGGAGACTACATTATTGGTGAGAACAGGCCCCATCTCTTGGTTTAACTCTTGTTTTAATAGACTGTAAAGAGCAAAACAAGCACTTGATCCATGTCAATTGAGCAAAGAATGCATTTTGGAGAGGAAGCCCATTTAAATCTGGGGCACTGCAGATTCTGGGTTAAGCTTCTGTGAACAGATACAAGGAGAGCTCTACAGTTTGTAGATTCTATGTTCACCTTGCAACCCCAGAGTCAGAGTATGCTTAGGTGGATGTGAGGAAGAGGAAGAGGTAATGAGTGTTTACATGCATACCTATCTACAGTCTCTGGATAGGTAGCATGGAAGGCAAAGCCTCTGGTTGTGCATTTGGAAGTAAATGTAAGCTTTTGTGTGAAGCTAAGTGCAGGGTTCTCAGAAATGAATATCGGCTTCAGTCACTCTGTAAGGTATAAACCTGGAGTTCATTGTTTGATGGAGCAAGGTATTAATTTAAAGTATTTTGCAAGGCAAAATCTGGGGATGTTTGCTTGTCTGTGATTCAGTGTAACTGAGGCCAAGGCAAATTAACTTGGGTAAAAAGCAAATCTAGGATGGTGTATATGAGTTAAGAATGGGTTTAAGTGAGGCAATTATAGGATTTGTGATTGTCAGTGAAGTTAGACCATCTCCTCCAGTGTGTGTGTGTGTGCTGTATGTGGAAGCCAGAACCCAGCTTGGCAGTCTTTTTTGTGAAGGTGCCAGTTTGTAAGGCAGATTCCAAAACTCGGTGTAACTTTGAGACAAAGATCTTGTGCTAAGTCTGAGGACCTGGCTTCTAGGTAAACACATCTGGGCCAATTTGGTGACTAAATATGCACAAGAGGATCAAAAAGGTTTGCATGTGTGAGGCAAACTCTGGAGTTCATGATTGCAATTCATCCAGAGTTTGTGTGCCCATGTGAGCCAACTTCTACAGTGTGAATACTTCTAAGACATCTGAATTGTGTCTAAGTCTGAATCAAGTTCTGAGAGGTTTTCAGAGCACAGAGTGTGTGTGTGTGTGAGTGTGTGTGTGTGTGTGTGTGTGTGTGTGTGTGTGTGTTTGGATTTGGACCTGCGTTTGTCACCAAGTAGTATCAGCCCGTGGGTGCATTAGAACTGGGGTGTCCTGGGGAGGGGTGGGGGGCGTGCGGGTGACGGGTTCTGGGGAGGGCGGGCAGGAGGTCTCAGGGAACAGAGGCCAGGCGGCGCGCTGGCTGGCTGGGAGGCTGGCTGGGTGGCTGGCTGGGGACAGGCAGGAACCGGAGCAGCACTGCCGCCTCTGGCGCGAAGGCTCAGGCGCCTCCTCCCGCCCGTCACTGTGGCTCGGCTCTGGCTGCCGGCGGCTGCCCTTTCTGCCTCTGGGAAAGAAAGCCCGGCTAGCCGCGCTCGAGCTTGAACTATGGCTTCCGGCCGAAGGGGCTGGGACAGCTCCCACGAGGACGATCTGCCCGTGTACCTGGCGAGGCCGGGCACCACCGACCAGGTCCCGCGGCAGAAGTACGGCGGCATGTTTTGCAATGTGGAGGGCGCCTTTGAGAGCAAGACGTTGGATTTCGATGCCCTGAGCGTGGGGCAGCGGGGCGCGAAAACTCCCCGGAGCAGCCAGGGCAGCGGCCGCGGCGGGGGCAGCCGGCCGGGGGTGGAAGGGGACACACCGCGCAGGGTCCAGGGCCGGGAGGACAGCAGGGAGCCCGCGCCAACCGCGCCCGCGCCCGCCGGGGTGGAGATCCGGAGCGCCACCGGCAAGGAGGTGTTGCAAAACCTCGGTCCCAAGGATAAGGTAAGGGACTCCAAGCTCTACTCCTCCGCTTGCCCTCGCCCCCACCTCCAGCCTTGGCCTCCAAGGCTGGGGAACAACTTTCTTGCTCACACTTTCCAACGGGATAGAGGACCGAGCGGAAGAATAGGGCATCCTCCCCTGCCCGGCATTCTCAGGAGTCTCCAACTGTAGCATCTTCTTGCTCTCTAAAGGGTCTTGGGCCTGGGTCCTTACTCCATTCTCCGGGCTGAGCCCCGGGGCCCTGCGTTCTGGGTGGGTGTGTCAATCCTGCTAGTAGTCTGGAAAGGCTTAAGAGATTCCCAGAAGTTCTCTCCCTCTCAGGAACCAACAGCACAATTGTCTTGGCCCCTCTGGGCCCCAGATTAAATCTCACCCAGGTCACCAGGGCAGAGAGCAGAATGATGCTTGGAAAAATGGGGTCATCTCCCTAGTGCCTGGATGAAAGTCCAGGATGGGCGGTCTACTCTTACTCTGTCCCTGAAACTTTTGGGTGTTGAGCCACTCCATTAAACACCCGAACCTCCGTGCCTCACGTTTTCCTTAGCATGACTTTTCATATGTGTTTAAAAAGAGTGTATTTGTGTACATAGCTTGGCACAAGAACGGGTCTCATGGGCTCCAGCTGTCGCTCCGAAAATATTGTGTATTTCAAAATAGACGAAGTATTAAGGGCGCATATTAAACCAGGGTCCCCTGCTGTTCTTACATGTGTCAAAGCTAATTTCTTCTGTGTGTGTTTTAGAGAAACTCACACCATACTGAACTGTCTGAGTTTACCCTGATGATTTATGTGTCTATTCCATAGAAAATTAGAGCCATGACTCAGAAAATTCAGGGCCCACGCAGGTCTGGAAGATTCAAAGTTCAAATCGGGGTTTGGAGTTGGGGAACAATAGTAATAAGACCTCCACACTCTAGTCGAGGTAATGGCTGAAAAATCCATCCACATATATTATTCCACACTAATGCCATGATGAATAATATCCTGAAATGGAAATGTCTGCCTCACAATGATTACAGTTAATGCTTATCCTGGTCTTAGCTGTTTTCCCATTAAAATGCAATGAGATAGTGGAAGACCAGCTTATCTCTCCCTGGTTTGATTTTTGATAGTTTTGAAAAAACAAGCTTTTAAGTATTGGTACCAACCAAGAAAAGCAAGAACTGAACTGAGTGTTGTGGAGAGGTGCCATGTGTGAAACATCAGCATCCCTCTGAGTTGCTCATCCACTCTGGGATTTTCACATCTTCCCTGGAGTATGAGGCTGCTCTAGGCCCAGCCCTCATGGCCTTTTACGGAAATTTTCTGGTATTTTGAAAAGGGTTGGGTTGATTTCTCAACTGAAGAACAACCCTATAAAGAAAGGTAATTGCTTCTCTGCATGTCTAACTTGATCACTCTTGAAATGTTCCTTTCCTGGCATAGAAGGGTGGGAGAAGTGATGGAAAAGGTCAGGAACAATCGCTGTGAGTCAGTGTGTTCCCTGTGCTGGAACACCCCTGATGGAAGCCAGAGAATATGCTTGGTTTGCAAGTCTGAAGCACCGTAACTAGAGAAAGCCAACCCTACAATTCTCCCATTTTGCTCCTGTTTGCAAACCCTATACTTTTGGCTCCTAATTGAAAAAAGAAATACTATAACCTAGCAGGAGCAGGATTTCTAGTGCTGTGCAGTGATTTGTGTGTTCAGGCTTGGTTTCTACTTCATTCATCTATGTTATTATCTCTAATTTGGTCTAATCACACTGTTTCAAAAAAAACCCAGAGGTTATCTAGTTCCAAACTTGATGGTTACTTCCTTGAAGATAGATACCGTGTGTTTGGATTTATCTTTGGGATGCCTGGCACAACACCTCATAAAGCAACTTTTGGACAACTGGTTTTAGGGAGAATTAACCAATATGCTTACCTATAGTCACTCAGCTCATTCCTAGTTCTGACCTTAGAAGAATAAATGTTTTATTATTCAGAGATACTTTAAGTATTTTAAATGTGTGAGTCTCCTGTACGTCTGAAAAAAAGTTAGGTAATGACAGTTACATGCCCTAAGTCTCAATGACTTAATAAAATGATAATGCTATTTCTTTCTAGTTGTCCACATGTGTCATGAGGGTTCATCACTGTCTTTCACAGACCATCTCTACACATCTGAAGTAGGAAGAGTCTATAGCAAGTTGCACATGGACATTTGAATGCTCTTGCTCAAGAGATGAATGTCATGAAAGCTCACCTTTCACTGGTCAAAACAAAAATTCCCTAATGCTTACCATGATCCTGTCAGAAAAGAAATATTTTATGTGGTTCTAGTTTCAGTCTAGGAACTAGGGACTAGGGATGCACTACTGAAGGGAAAGTTATTCGCATCCCCTTGCCTCTAATATGGTTTAAGCCTGTGACTAAGCCTTTGTGTGCCTTGGTTTTGTCATCTGAAAAATGCTGATAACAGTGACTATCTTTTTTTTGGTCTTTTTGAGACAGGGTCTCCTTGTAGCCCCAGCTGTCCTGGAACTCACTCTGTAGACCAGGCTGGCCTTGAACTCACAAAGGTCTGCCTGCCTCTGCCTCCCGAGTGCTAGGATTAAAGGCATGTGCCACCATGCCCGGCTACAGTGACTATCTTGTGCACAATCAATACTTAGCATACAAAGGTATTACCTTACTACTCAACTTTTATTGCTCTTTATATGTTTGAGAGCAATTATTTATCTCTCTCTATCTCTCTCACTCACTCCGTGTGTGTGTGTGTGTGTGTGTGTGTGTGTGTGTGTGTTTCTGTCTGTCTTTGTCCCTATGTCTCTGTACCTCTGTCTTACTCCAAGCTAGCCAGGAATTCACTGTGTAGCTCAAGATATCCTAAAAAGATGTAGTGCTCCTCCTGACTCTGCCTACTGAGTGCTGGGATGAAAGCCACCATAATTTCTCTGTATTAGTCTCATTACCCTTAATTTCCTCATCCTGTTACTCAAGCTTTCACAAACTCACATAAGCTATGAAGCTGTAATGGCCCAGTCTATCTGGTATAATTGAATTTAAAACAAAAAAAATTAAAAAGAATGGTAAGATTTTGTTTTCTTCCCTATATAGTCCTCATTATCTTGGCTAATTTTTCTAGGGAATCAGTACTTTTGAACCCATATTCTGTGATACACCATATTATCCCTAGCTTTAGACCTTCTACAAACTTGATAACAAGTACCAACTTTTGGGCACTTGCTGCTATAATGTATGTATTTCTTTTTCCTGAAAAACTATTGTGCATATAACGTAACAGAAACACACATGTAAAGTAGCCCAAAGTCCCAGGCTGTAAGAAGAAGCAGGATTCACACTCTGATTTTTCTGATTCTATATTCTCTGTAGATGGGAAAGCAGACTTTCTTATTTTAATTTCAACTAGCCTGACCATTGTGTCAGCTCCTGACATGTTAATATAATGCAAGACAAGGACAGATCTTCCATCATCACTGCTAGATACCTTCTGCTATCCTGCCACTAGTCCATTACTCAAAGCAGCTTTGAGACCAGTTGTAGAGCCTGTGAGAACAGTTGCTGCAGAATCCTTATCCTCTCAAGTTCATCAAAGCCTATTAAGACAGATTATTGAAAAATCTCTTGATAAAAAAATCAAAGTACACTTTAGCATTCTAATTATCACTCCAACTAAAGAAAATGAGATAATGAATTTATTGAATAAATTTAGAATAGATTAATTAACGAAAGTGTTTGGAAGAATAGAAGTGTAAAAATGTCTCTAAATTATACACCAAATGCCCAATACCTGGTTTCGGCCATTACTGTGAGCTAATTCCGTGGTACTAGACCTATTGGTAAATGTTTGCCTTATATGGTATGTTTAATTTTTTTTTTCATGGTCAATACTCACTCTGACAAAGTCCTCTAAAACTGGCTCGCACAATTTTTGACTTAAAATTAATATTAAATCATAAGAAAATATTTTCAGTAAAAAGTAAACCTTTATTCTTTCTTAAGATGCTTTTCCATACAAGCGGAATTTTCTAAGCAGCAAAAAAAGGGAAGAATTATGATACATGGCCTGCCAAGAGCAAATGATGCTGCATCCAATAAAACAAATAATGGCATTATGATGGTGGATTTGCTGTAACTTCGAGTACCAGGGATCTTGGCTCATCTCCAGTGCCCTCTTCCCGTGTGACACTCTTCTGTGCAAAGTGTTTCAATTACAAAGTCAGCAGAGGCTCTGGGGATTGAAGAAAGAAAATTTGAAGAAATAAGATATGTGGCCCTTAGCTTTTTGTGTGTCCTCAGCTTCAAGTGCTCAAAACTGTTGATCTCTTTCTTGCCCTGCAGAATGGATGACGATTGGAATAGAAGTCTAGGATTTAAAGGCCTCTAGCCATCAGAATCCAAGTCCAGCAGTGTGAATGAATTCTACAATGGAGCTCTAACAAGGAAAAGAGTGCATGCTGGCTGGGGGAAAAGATGTTGCTTACCTGGCATGCAGGCTACTCTTGAGTGTGTCTGTGCCCAAACATGAAATTTATGAAAACTTTTAGAACTTTGTGTTTGACAGTAGGCATTTGAAGAGCATTAAGAAAAAAAAAACACGTCTTCTAAGTAATGCTTCGATTGGCAGAGTTCCCTTAGAGTAATAGTCCCTGGGGACAGTGTTTTGCTGACTGCTCTTATAATGTTTAAAAGGGCCAGAGTGCTGTCTGTGATGATTTCTGTCAGTGATCCCTGCTAATTCTCTACATGAATTATTTCTTCTGGGCATTATCTCTCTAGTAATGTTCCTGTGAGATGTAGATAAAGCTTTCTAGGAATAGGAAACTGACTGAGGAGAACACCAGCCGAGCCTTCCATTTCCTGGGTGTTAGCACTTTCTAAATTAAGCTTCTAGGTAAGTGTGATGTTAAAATATATAATTTTTATTATGGACTCATAAATTAAAAAATAATGCTACACCACCAGAGGACAATGAGAACAGGTAGAAAAAAAAAACAAATTTAAAAAGAGAGATAAAAAGTAGAACATACCGGCTTCCAGTCCAACATTCGATCTGTCTCTCTGAACTATAGTTTCCTCTTTCCTAAAATGAGGGGGTTCATCCAGACAATGGTAATGGTCCATGAATTCTTTATATATACAAATATATTTACATATGTGTACAGACATATTATACAAAAATATTATATTTATATTTCGTGGGGGGGGCAGTTTCTTTTGAGACAGAGTCTCCCTGTATCCCTAGATGGCCTGGAAATCATTGTGTAGACCAGGCTGGCCTTGATCTCACAGAGATCTATCTGCCTCTGCCTCCCCAGTGCTGGCATTAAAGTCATGCACTGCTATGCCTACCTTATATTTTATGAATATTCTAAAATGAAAAGAACAATGTAGACTATAAAAGAAGAGAGGTCATATGCAAGGGATAGGACTCAGTGGGTAAAGTGCTAGCAGTATGAGAGCCTAAGTTTGAATCCCCAATATTTACATACAATCCAGGCCCAGTAGAATGTCTATAATGGAAGCACTGTGGTACAGAGGCAGGTGAATCTTCCAGACTCCTCGGCCAGCCAGTCTATTCAGAACATCTCTACGTTCAGTCAGACACTCTATTTCAAAAAATAATGTGGACATTGATAGAAGAAGTTATGCCCAAGTCAACCTCTGGCCTCACTCTCTTCTCTCTCCCCCACCATATAAACCACATGCCAAAGAGAGAGAGAAAGAGAGAGAAAGAGAGAGAGAGAGAGAGAGAGAGAGAGAGAGAGAGAGAAAGAAAGAGAGAATAGATACAAATATAATTCCTATTCTTTCTTTTTTCTTTTTAACCCAGTGGTTTGTTTTTCTTCAATGAATTGGGTGAGTGTTTGAAAACATATGATCTCTAAAGCAAAGGCATACAGTGAGTTTTTCTAGGATGGTCACTAATGAGTTCATTGGTCTTGAGTTCTTTAACAATATATTACTTTTTCTTGATAAGTTTCTCAAGGGAAGTTCAAACTGGTAAAGCCAAAACACTTGAGGAAGCCATGGTAGAGGATGTGGTTCATGCTCAGTATTCTCTGAGTTCTTACATTATATTAATAATTATATCTGTGGATCTAGGCTAAAGGAGTGTAGCTTAAAAGAACTCCATAAGTGTGATGGAGAATCCCCAAATCACCCTTCCTCATTTATTCTTTGCTCATTGTCTTAGTTACTTTTCTGTTGCTGTAATAAAACATTGTGACCAAGGGAACTTATAAAAGGAAGAGTTTATTTGAACTTATGATTCCAGGGTGATTAGATTCCACCATGACAGGAAGGCATGGTAGCAGGAAGTGCCAGGCCAGGAGCAGAAAGCAGAGGCTCACATCTTCAAGCAGGTACAGGAAGCAGAGAGAGATCCAGCAAGGCTTAAGAACTCTCTGAGTGGACCTCCAGTGATGTGCTTCCTCCAGCAAGGCCACACCTTTTAAGACCTCCCAAAACAGCACCACCAACAGAGGAAAAATATCCAAATTCTTGGAGCCTGTGGGGGTCAATCACATTCAAACCACCACATTAACTTATTTGCAATTTGCTAAATCCCAGCTATGCAGTGGCACAATCAAAAGCAGATGGAGAGACAAGTATGAATTATACTGTAAAGTAGTGCATTCCTGCAGTTCCAGTACTCAGGAGGCTGAAGCAGGAGAGTTGTCTGATCCCAGGAGTTTATGACCTGCTTCTGTATCATACCAAGAACTTTCTAGATACTTTCTATATTGGCCCTTTTCATTTAATTATATATATGATAATTTCATCCATATCTCTCCATGACTGGATAGTCCATTTCTTTCTAGTAATGAATATTACATTGTCTAGGTATATCAGAGATTATTTACTTCACTATTGGAAGGCATCAGGGTGCTTCCAGTTTTTGAAAATTATGAATAAAGATGCTTTATACATCCATGTATAGATTTTGTGAATACATTTTCAGTTTATTTAGTAGATACCAAGGAGCATAATTGATGAATAATTTGGTAAACTTATATTTAGTTTTGTAAGAAGCCTCAAGACTGTCCATTTGAATTCTAATCAACATGGGATAAGAGTTCCTGTTACTCCACATCTTCAACAGCCTTTGATGCTGTCAGTCTAACAATGGGTTTTGAGCATTCTAATGGGTATAATGATATCTCATTGATGTTTAACTTTCAGTCCTCCATTGACTTTTTTTTTTAATATATTTTTTTATTTATTTCTGTATGTGTATCAATGTACTGTCTGCATGCAGGTCTGTGCACCCGTGTCGTGCAATGCCGCGGAGGTCAGAAGAGGGTCTCGGATTCCCCTGGAGCTGGAGTTCTCCTGGAATTGGAGTTTCAGACGGCTCTCAGCCGCCACGTGGGTGCTGGGGATCGAACCCGGGTCCTCTGTAAGAGCGGTCGGCTCTCTTAACCTCTAGGCCATCTCTCCAGCCCCCCTCCATTGACTTTTGAATGACATAAAACATCTTTTCGCATGCTTACCTGATTTATGTTGAATGTAGGGAAAGGCACTATCTTTTATTGAAGTTTTGTGCATTTCATACATCACTTCTCAGTTCAATCCAGACTCATTTCCCCCTCCATGTCTGCTCCCCCCCCCCAAGTTCATGCAGTCTGCCATATATGTCCTGTTTCCCTTTCTGAGTCTTTTCAAAGATTTTCAAAGCAGAAGATTATCTTTTTGGGGGGGAGGGGGGAGAACTCTACTGCTTCAGTCAGTTCCCTGTCCCAATACTTTCGTTGTTGTTCCCTCCAATCCATATTGTTTCAACATATGGATTTATGTATGTTACACATGTACTAAAATCATATCATCTGAAAATAAACTATATGTTATTTCCAAATCATATTTTAGGATTCACATTTTTCTCTTTTAATTTTATATTGCTCTAAAATATGCAAACATACCCTCCACCCTTGTACCAAAATTATAAAGTCTGAGAATAGGTAGTAGGTTAATTCTAGAGTGTGTTAAGGGATTCACATTCTAAGAGCACAGTTGGTTTTAGATAAAGAGAAATATAACATTAATGTTACTCAGTTTGCCTTACTTGATGCTAGCATCCACAAATGAGGGATACCATTTGTTGTTTGTTTTTCTGGGACTGTGTTACCTCACTTAGCATAATGTCTAGTTCCATCCATGTACCTGCAAAGTTCATTATGTCATCTTTCTTTACCGCTGCATAGAACTCCATTGTGTAGATGTACATTTTCTCTATCCACTCGTTGGTTGAGGGGCACTTTGGGTTGGTTCCAACTCTTTGCTATTGTGAAGAGAGCTGCAATAAACGTGGCTGAGCATGTATCTCTGCGGTAGGTTGAGTCTTGTGGGTATATACCCAGGAGTGGTATGACTGGGCAGCTGGTAGGCTCATTTTCAGTCATTTAAGGGTTCTCCACACTGCTTTTCATAGTGGTTGTACGAGTTTACCTTCCCACCAGCAGTGGATGAGTGTTCCCCTTTCCCCACAACCTCTCCTGCATTTGGTATTATTTGTTTTCTTGATCCTGGCCAGTCTTATTGGAGTGAGATATTATTATTATTATTATTATTATTATTATTATTATTATTTTATGTGTATGAGTGTATTGTATGCATTTATATAAGTACACTCATGTTGTGCAGTGCCTGCGTAGAACAGAAGATGGTGTCAGAGCCCCTGGAACTGGAATTGCATACAATTGTTAGCCACCATGTGGATGCTGGGATTCCAACCTGGGTTTTCTGCAAGAACAACCAGCCCTTTTAACTGCTCAGCCCCTGAGAATATGAATTATTAGCTCAATTTGTTAGTTCATATAGGCCTATTTACTCAGATTTTTCATTTCTTCTGGTGTCAGTTTTGGTAAATTTTCTTTTTCAGGGAATTGGTCCATTTCATCTATGCTATCAACTTTGTTGTTTTTAGTACTTGTTTATTAGTCTTTCAGTAATCCACAAGATCTACAACCATGTCTGTGACTTTCTTTATGCCACCATATTCATCTGGTATAGAGTTAGAGAAGCATCAGAACTGAATGGAAGCCAGCACTGGTTTAACTAAGACGAATTTTTGAAATGATATGACTATCAGTGAGAACTGAGATCAGAATAAAGAAAACAGAATTTGTTCAAGTCTATAAGGAGAATACAATGCCGAAAGCAGACAAAGAAAATACCAACATCTATAAGATACAAAGAGAGGTAAAAAACTAGAGCAAAGGAAATGAGAATTGAAGAGGGAATGAACAGTGGTGTCATGATGTGTCCTAACTGCCTAGTGATAAATGTTATTGGTTTCTGTGGTTTCTGGTGTGTTTGTCTGATTGAAAAGCATTTGTAAGGGTAGATAATATTAAAAGAGAGTGCCAGCAATAGGATCAAGCCATGTCAGCATGACCCAGGATACTATTCCACATACTATTATTCTAGATAATCGCCATTGGAGGCAGAACCATTTGGTTTATTTCCCAGAAGTAAATTATATCTAATGAGAAAAGATGTCATATTGGGTTATAAGAAACCTAAGGAGGGGTTCTTTTCCCATGGGTAATATCCTGCCACTTAAATAGCAATAAATAAAACCAATGCAACAGAAACATTTTGTGAGAAATGGATATTGACTAAGAAGGGAAATGTAGTTGATGAATGGTGATATCTCATACATTTGTTAGGGATATAGTCTTCTTCTCCACACTACCCAAGGGAGTATTCTGAAGCCCTTGGGTAGACTTAGTAAACTTTTCAGATATTTCAAGAGTTGGAGTAGGGAATTTGAAATGGGTGTGAGGGGTTTAAAATGATGGCTGTGTTTCTGACAATATATGCTATTAGCTAAGATTATGTAAATAAATGATGAGAGCTCTCTCATTTATGTACAATAAAAGTCTATAAACTTTAAACCTTTGCAAGGTATAGCATATTTGTTCCAACTATTCAACTGTGTATAGCAAATTCATCCATATACAAAAAAAAAATCAATGGATGTATGTAACTGTATATAAAAAGATATCATATTCACAAAAATTGGTTGCCAACCTTTTATATTTCTCTTGACTGTAAGAAAGAAAGTTACAGGTGTGTAGTGTGGTGTGTGTGTGTGTGTATGTGTGTGTGCGCGCGCGTGCGTGCGCTGCAGTGACAGGCAAAGCAAACAGGCAATTTTTTAAATGAAAAGATTCAGAAGTCTGAGACTAAGCAAGAAAATCTGAAAGATTTAAAATAGTTGTTTCCCTTTCAGGATGCCTGAGCTTTGAGGAGGAAATTGAAAAAATAAATACATATCTGAAATTGAAAAAGAGAACAACGCAAAGTATTTAGGGAATGTGAATTTACTAAGTGCTGCAAGGTTCACTGAAGAACAAAGACAGGAGAAAGGGGGAGGTTGAAGAGGACAATCTGTAAATTACAGAGGGAAAGAAACAAAGAAGTCAGAGTGATTAGGAAGAAGGAGGGACTGAAATAGATCTTTGCTGGCTGAGCTAGAAAAAGGAGAGGTGGGACAGCTATAAATAGCTGCAGCTGCAAAGAGAAGAGGTAAGCAATGGGGTACGGAAATCCTTTCCAGATTATGAACAGTATAATTAAGTGACTGGAGAGAAGCCTCAGCTCACTCATGCCTAGGACATGTCAAACGATTGAATATGTCGAGTTAGGGAGCTGAAATAAGGGCTTATCTGATGAATGTAGTTTGGAGTTTGTTGGGAAAAGAAGAGTGAATTGCTTGCCTTTTGGAAGATGTGTGCTCACTGCTGAGTAAATTTATCCTCGATCAGAAATTGAGCCAGTGCTAGATCCACTGTCAATGTTTGTGAGAGTCAATGGTTCTCCTTTCATCTTTTCATTCATCCTTTCATCCATTCATGGGACGATCAGATTTTACTGAGCATCTACCATATGCTCGTTCAGGTGAGAGTCATGTATCTGTTGGGTGCTTGAAGAGACTGTGTAAAGAAGTAGAGGCAGCTTCAAATATGAGGGCTCAGAAGTGTGCTAAGACTCTTTCCAATCAGAGATAGAGAAGGCAGAAGATTGACAACCATGGAAAGTTTTCTTCATCCTGAGGCAGATTCATCCAACTACACTGTGGGTTCTCAAGAAGAAGCAGGTTCAAAGTTCAGTTTTAAAGTTCGGTCTTACTCTTTCACTTTACAAGTAGATAAAATGAGGCTATGGCTACAAAGGGAATAAAGATCAAAAATAAAAATTGAGCTCGGTGTGGGGGCACATACTTTTAATTCCAGCACTCAGGAGGCAGACGCAGGCAGATCTCTGTGAGTTCAAGGCCAGCCTGGTCTACAGAGCAAGTTCCAGGCCAGCTGGGGCTACAATGAGACACTGTCTCAAAAACAACAAATAAATAGATAAAAATAAAAATTGGGTGCTTATTTTATGACAGGCACTGTGGGATATATA